>BMAO01019924.1:0-222070 GCA_019973975.1 Trichonephila clavata | reverse complement strand
AATTAGGCTACTGCCACTGGTCGTAAATAACATTAGACATTAATATTTAACTGAAACTTTTAAAACAAAACAAAAGTTCCAGTACATTGTACTTGGTGTCACTTTGATTTTTAAAACAAAAATTTACCTTCTTTAAATTTAATTCATTCTACACAAACTTTTTCATAATTATTAGCATTAGTGAAAGTTTAGTTTTTTCAAACATGAATAACTCTTAAATTACATAAGTATTTTTACAATACGACTAATCGCCTTTTAGTTGTAGACATTTGAATTTTATGCTTTTCACGATTCGTATCAAAATGAAGATCTTATTGTCAGTTGTTAGTCTTTATGCATTACAATATCAAATGAATCAAGTGATCCACCTTAATAATCTCATTTCTTACTCTTAAAATGTTTTAAATCCTTGTAAAATATAATAAACATAAAATATCAAACAAAAGTATAAATATGTTTTAATATTAAAATTCAAGCTATTTTTTTTATTTATTATACCAGCTATGATTCATCTCGACTACTTATTACAATAACTTAAATATGTATCGAAATGAGGTTTAATGTTTAATTTACTATATTCATCTGTGTGTGTATAGACATATATATATAGGCATAACTTTGCTAAGGTTTATAAAAATAAAATTGTATGTCTTTTTTTCAAAAAAATTTTAATGATTTATATTTAATTTTTCCTAATGCTTTTAATTCTAATTAAGTAGAAATTAAATATTTATATCACATTAAAGCGGAAATTGATAAAAGTAATGATAAATTATTTCAATAAATAGACAAATTTAAGTACTTGTGTAAAAATATGATTATGTGAATTAAAGATTTATTTCAGTATATGTAATTATGTTTTATCTATATTTATATAAGAATTCTAATGTTTAGTGTTATAGTAATTATTATACAAAAGAAATATTAAAAGTAGCATTTAAATATTTTTTTAATACTTATGTCGTTAATTTCAGAAATATTTTTGAAAGCACAATAAATATAATACATATAATCCATAGATAATTTTGGTGTCGAGACCAATTAAAGTTATAAGATGTACTATAGAGTATTTTATGTTAATATAATTCTACTTTTTTGAAAAATTCAAAATCAGGAAGAAATTATGATGAAATTGATATTTTTGAAATGAGAACGTTCGCCAAGTAATTCAATTTATTTATTGTAAATACAGTTTAAATGAAAAGCATATATGCAAATTCGTAATAACACGATAATAAAGTACAAATAACACAGAGGGGAAAAGTAATGAAGATGAATAACTGAATAGAAAAGAAATAGGCTTTTAAAATAGTCTCTTCTTTTTATTGTAAGTGCAATTTTTATTATATGTTTCTCAAGTAGCAATAACAGCAAGTTTAAAAGAAAGGGTGTAAGAAAAACGAATTGATTCAATCTCATTAGTTGTTAATGGTTTGAGAAATTTATGCAAGCCACATTAAATAAATTTCATGCTCTCAGATAAATAACCAATAGATAAAAAAAATTTTAAGTCAATTTCTACTTTGAATGGATGAATAGAAAGCCTTTTATTAACGATTGAAAATTTTAACAATATATATATATATAGGAAGAGAATGAACTCAAATAGTAGGAATTGAAAAAGGAGCATGATTTGTGTGTGTATTGTTGTAACAATGCACGCCCGATATGTTTAGTTTGGCTGAAAAACTGGTTTTCGACGCCAATTTTGCCATTGTTTTAACAGTAACATTGTTACAACAATGGAGACGAATTTAAGTTGGCGTCGAAAACCTATAATTAATTAATTAATTAATGCTTGAAAAACTGTATAAACATCAAGTGTCATCCACTACAAGTTTAAAAAATTATTTGAACTTAATTGGATGAATAAAAAGAATTTTTATTAACGATTGAAAATTTGAACAAGATATATAAAAATAAATATAGAGAAAGAGAGTGAGCTAATAGTAGGAATTGAAAAAAGGATAAAAATAAAGATCTTTGAACCGCAAAATATTTTGATACCTTTTAAAAAACATAAAACTGATGTATATGAAATAGGCTTCATAATGAATTAATTACACATGTACAATGAATTAAGTTATTTAATCAACATACTACAACAGTATGAGCAAAAGAGTTTTTAAAAGATATCTTTATGGTAACCAATTTTAATTTTTATGTTCGTAGAAGACAGATTGAAACTTAAGATATCGATTTTTATGTGAAAATGGTCTCTTTTTAAATTGAATTTTTGAAAATTAATTAATACAATCAGTTTGAAAAAGTACAAAATAAATTAACAAAACAAAATAATACATAGAACATATAGCACATCTGTAACTTTTATGAAAATATAGAATTTATTTAACTTCCTAATCTGTGATTAATTCAAATGACTCGGATTTTTATCTTCATTTGCACCTCTCAGCACTATCACCTAGACCCATCTCTGAAACGTATCAGATTTCTCACAGAACATACTAAATCATTCAGAACATACATGTCACTTTGTTCAACTTGCAAAGAAGCTTGTCCTAGGTCAATGGCCATTCGAGATGATGATTGGGGATGAATCGCAATGATGTCACAAGACTCATTTCATTCTGTCAATGCACTTAAACTGGAGACAAATAAACTTTTATCTGAGTAATTGATTTTGTTGATGTTTTTCTCTAAAGATTTCTTCTGGAACAATAAAATTTGGACAAAACAAGAATTGAATTAGAGATCTATGCTGCGAAAGTCAAAACATGTTTAGTTTCAACTTGTTTCAGTTGAGATAGTATATATATATAAATAATATGTATTCATCTAAAAGCCATAATGCGTATCACTTATATAGAGATATTTTGTGCTTTCAAAAGAAAACATTGATATTCCCACTGAATCATTGTCATAGTGACTGCCAAATTATTTTATCAAGCTATTTATATATTTATATTTATTGTATTTTTCAAACCACATACGACATATCTTTATATACTGAAAAATCAACTTAAAATTGGAATGTGTCTTATGAAGCGAAGTTAATTTACTGAATTTAAGATTACACAGCACCATGTTTCAAAAAGAATTTTTGGAGACAGTAGCAGTAAAAATAATTTATGTTTAGTATTCAGATTATACTATAAAATTGATTCTGAAATTAAAAAGTCTACTTGACAAGCCATTATTTCACAATTTAAAAAAAAAATGTTTTCGAAGTTTTTTTAGGCTTTTATAAAATGCAAATTTTTTTTTAAATTTATTATTTTAGTGATTTATGTTTCTTAGATTAAGGAAACAAATGTTAGTATGGAATGGAAAATCTGTTTCCTTGTTGAATTTTAATAATCATTTATTATAATTATTTTTATTATTTTGCTAAACCTGGAAAACACATGAAAAAATGGATTGTGTTCAATAATATTTGAAGTAATTCTATTTAGAAATGCAAAAATGCTTTAAAATGAAACCGAAACTAAAATCTAGACTCAGAAAACTTCAAATATCGTAAAAATTAATTGGTTTTCAGATCTTACATTTCGAATTTTAACCATAGAGAAATGCCCCCCTCCCCTTTTTTTTTCGATATTTTTTTATATTTTTATGGTATTGTTATGCCTTAATAAAATATCCTGTTCTAAAATTATTCTATAACCTTAGGGTACGTCTTATGATCCGAAGAATAGGTAATCACAAAAAAAATTCTATGACTTGTAGTTAAATATATAACGTATTTAAAAAATTATATATATATATATATATATAATTTTTCAATTGAAAGGTTAATGTGTTAGCTTATTTTGAAAATGATTAATGAACTTTTAAGATGAATAACTTTCATTTCCTAAATTATACTCAGAGAAATGACGAAATGCAAAAACTTTTAATAAATCTGACGTAGCGTATTACACTCGCAATTGCTTTTCAATCGTAACATTTCATCATTTTCAATTTTTTTTCGGTATTTGTCAAAATTTAAACTTTATTAAAAACTTGATCTTAGTATTTTATAAAAATCAAAAAATATATGTATAGAATTTAAATATATAAGTTAATACTCTCTTATGTCTTTTTTTACATAAATTATTAATATTTTTAAGAATTGAAAATTAAATTTTTATTATTTATAATGCTTTTAAAATACTAATACAAAAAGATCAAAATTAAACAAAGTAAATAAATACACCTGATTTTTCTACTATATTTATGCAAACATTAAAATAATTTTTAGCAATATACAAGATGTTTTGGTTAACATATATTAGTAGGCGAAACATTAAGTAAACTTATAAGCACTTTTATTAAAATTAACTCATATGATACAAAAAAAAAGGAAAACTTGGGCTATTTAAAATGATTTTTTAAAAAAAAATTAAGAATTAGATCTGTTTTAAGAAAATTTTCTAAAAATGCCCAGAAACATTTTCAAGTTATGTTTTATTCCAGTTAAGCATTTATGCTTTCTTCCAGTTAAAGCTTATTCGTGGATATTTTTTTAAAAAAACTTTATGAAATACTCAAGTTAGGAATTAGAAATAACTGAGAAAATCACATAAAAAGAAATAATGGCAGAGCTTTATAAATATTCCAGTAGATTTCAAACGTTTTATGAAGTTTACGCAAATAAGTTTGCAGCTTTAAGCTCAGCTGTAAAGGTAATATTAACCTGATGTTAATACACGTAATATTTTTTGTATGAAAAATTCGTAAAACAAGTTGTCTTACTGTTTTAAAAAAGCAAAAAGACAGAAGTTTGAATACAGCATTAAATGTAAAGGGAGGAATTGGTTTGATTCAGTAGAGCATACAAAATTTTTTCAAGGGGCGAGTCCATGGTCGAAAGTCCCCCAAATCGTATCATGCCTCAAGACAACACCAATTGATTCTTCGGATTTTGTTAACAAAAAACAGTAAAAAATAAATTATTGAATTAATAATTAGCATTAGTTAATAAAATAAATTGTTAATTACAAGTACTTAATTAAATTTTACGTTATATATATATATATATTTAGAATTATCATCAATCGAAAACAACTGAAGGGCTTTGGGGGGTGTCCTGACCCCCAGGACACCCCCTTGTGTGCACCACTGGTTTGATTGCTTATTTACATCACACTTCGAAGCAACACAAGAGTTATTGGTGACGAGCCTCGTACGTTTGAACCACGGTCAAGTGTGACGAGGAGAAAACACCTGAGTCGAAAACTGAGTTCTTCTCCACTGTGCCTACAGAGAAACGATGAAATATGGATATAAAAATAACAAGTATAAATTATAACCTCCTTTTTCCAAATTTATGATGCCAAAAAGAAATGTTTGTATTATCGAATGCACACATTTTCAAAAAATAATAAATTTTAAATTTTTTAATTTTTTAAACTTTTTTAAACAAATTTTGAACATTTTTTCTGAATTTTTATTTAGCGAACTGATTATTTCAGTGTTGAATTGTCAATCCTGTGATATTTAAGTTTACAGAATATCTTTGTAGAAGAAACGTAGAATGAAAACCAATGTCGAATATAAAAACGAAAATGAAAGAGGAAGTTCAATGAAGCATTATTGAAAGAGAAAGTAAAAATGGATAACAGTAACGTAAATTTACTCAGCTTGATAAGACAATATATGAATCTTTTAAATCATAATTTACAGATTCTTTAATAATATACTTATTTCAAAGGGATACGTATTATAATTACGAAAATATCACTAGAGAAAGAGTTAATTTTTAACTATATTTTCTGTAACTATATAATACAATCCAATAAATTATTTACAGTTGTTTTAACGTACTTTAAGTACTGTATATTTAAAAAAAAAATTTCAACATTAACAAAAAATGTTTTAAAAATACAATGCCTTTGTGTTTTTTTGTTTTAAGTAAAAGCCGTGAATATACAATCATCAGAATACTTTATTTATACATTTGTATATATATATATATATATTATAAACTTAAATATATTATACTTAAATTGAAGTTTAATATTATACTTAAATATATTATACTTAAATTGAAGTTTAATATTATACTTATATATATTATACTTAAATTGAATAAGAAATATTTCACCAAACTTTCGAATCGAGTGCAATTTCATTCATATTATGAGGAAATTTTCCTTTGATATTAATTACATTTAGTACAACTTCTACACTTAAATTGATAGATTAAGAAATAAGTTTATATATATATATATATAATTTTATCACTAATTTAATTAGAACTAATATCGATTTTCATTTCATTTTATTAAAAAAAAATACGCGGTTAAATCAGATGTTTTATCAAATTAGTTTAAATTCTATGTTTATATTCATTTTTGTGTGTTTCCTTCATTTATTATACAATAATATCGCTTTAAATCTTATCACGTGTAAGAAAAACTTGATCAGCGAAAAATTATTTTCGAATTCAAAATAAAATTTCATATATTGTCGATCTCTAAAAGCATGAGATAGAATATGTTTGTATGTATGATAAGAGACTCTCTCTCTTCTCTCTCTCTCTTACTCGATGTGTATGTGTGTCTCTCTCTGTACTTATTTCTTTACTGAGTTCTTAAATAACTTTATTATGTCAATTAATATATTCAGACTGCTATTCAGCTAAGAAAAAGTTTGAGATGATCTTGCTTGATATTTATGGCAGAGTTGTATCAAGTACATTCAAAGACTTGAAATTTTAATAAATAGTAAAGGTGTATACATCTTTTTTGTACCAAATATATAACATGTAAATCCCGATATTGACTTCCAGGTAACATCATAGAACAGAAAGATTTTTTTAAAAAAATGTCCATTTAATAAATTTTTTGTATGAGATTTAAAAAAAATTTATATTTTACTATCGGGGTTCAGTGAGTGAGTGTTTCTCAACGTCTTACTATAAAGCAACACAAGGCTATTGGTGACAGACTTCTTAATTGTGAATCATGGTCAAGTGTCGAGGACAACTGGGTCACCCTCTTTTTCTGAACTTCCACGCCATGCCAACAACTATAGGAGGCGACAACATGAAGTATTATAATGAATGTGTGTGAATCGTGTTATTATATTATTATATCTTTTCGAGGTATGGTTGTAAATTTATTTTGAAGTATAAAGGGGGAAGTACAGTTCTGAAGGAGGTGGGAAGCAAGAATTTATTTGATTGAAAGAAATTTCTAGATATAATTTGCCTTTCTTTAAAAGAACACCCATGATCAGTTATTTAAAGAAAAATACTTTTAAAATTCTGTCACTTTTTTAAAAAAGAAACAGGCGATTATAAGACATAAGGTTTCACTTTGGTTGATTTTGTCGTCAGGAAAAAGGCTATTCAAAAGATAAATCTCAAAGTTAGCTCAAGTAAAAAGGTACAATTTAAAATAAAAATTACTTCGTTAGTATTTGAAAAAACTATTACCTCATTCACATAACCCTATAAGAAAAAACAATCTCAGGAATATATTCGGATACAAAAAACAATTTAAAAACTAAACTAAGCAAAATTATTTGAAATAATGTTATATCTTAAACAGTTCTTTAACAGGGTAAGTATATTGCATAAATGGTGCTATATAATGAGAAAGATGCATATTATATTAACACAATGAACACAGTGTACGTACACGAATCACAGTAGCTGAATTTCCACATACCTTTGGTATAATAAAAAACGGAAATATAACAAAAAATATTAAATGATAAGTTAATAATTAAAGGAATAAAATAAAATAAAATTAATAAAATAAAAGACAAATAAAGCCTAAAAGTAGAAACGGGAATTCAAATATATTATCTTAAATTTTTTTTTAAAATTTGCCTCATTTTAGTGGATACTTATACAATTAGTTAGTTGAAATTTAATCACTTAAATTGAATTTATGATTACCTCATTTTGAATATTTGAAGAAAGCTCACATACAGCTGATATGTAATTCAAATTTTAGTCACGAGTAAAAGAGTTTATCAGGAGGAAGGAAAAAAACCATTGTTATATGAGCATCAAAATTCCTTTAAAAATCTAAAATTTCTAAAATAGAGCTGGCACAATCTTAAAAAAATTCTTTCGTCATTAAAACCCAAATGCAAATTGAAGACGACCCCCTTTCTAATCCCACCAAGATCCGGATAGCAAGACGGAGGAGAGGGGAAGAAAAGAAGCGAGGGGGCAGGAATAAAAGTGAAATAAAAGTAAAGCGACACTGAGAAGAAATTAAATAATTAACCACTTCGGCGACAACTTTCTCAGAGACTCAACGTTATTTTATTCCATCTTTTTTTTTTCCACCCAAAAACTTCATTTTTGTAACTCTCGGTGCAATTTTTTTTTCTTTTTCTCTCCATCCCTTCGTTTAATCTTCTCGAAGGGGGTGTCGTGGGGTGTTCGCAGACGAACTTAATTTGCAGGCACGCCGTGTCACGCGGGATCCGACCCGGTGATTGGAATATTTCGGGAGTCATGTGATCGATGGAGGGAGATTAAAAAGCGGCCGGCGAGAGACTAGAAATAATTAGTGGCTGTTAATTGCTTCTTAGCTTAATCAGGGGGAGGTGGCACTCGACACTAGGGGGCGCCATGGACGCCGACACACACACACTGTGGTGTTCTTTAATCTCACTCCTTCAAATAAGGTGTACACATTTTCCCTTGTTTTGTAAATACGAATAATCATGAATGTGTTAAATATTGATGAGATGTTTAGGTTTATAAGATGTTTCTAAAACTTAAAGGAACAATCAGAAAGTCATTTTAGGAAGAGAGGGATTCCAGCTTTAATATACAGAATAATAATCAATATTTTTGAATTACCCAAAAGTAATAATACATATAAAATTACTAATAAAGCATTTCATGCAATTTCATTGCACATATCAACTAATTATTTAAAATTCATTTAATTATTTTCGTTTTATTAATAACGTAATTTATAAATCTAATATAATGTATCTATGTAATTATTATACCTATAAAAATTATATCATATTATATAAAATTGCAAGAACTTTTTTCAATTTATTTTTTGTATAAATGCCAAATATGCATGAGATAAGAATGTATTATAAGTATGAATTGTTTTTATTATTTTTATGGGAAAAAGTTCATATAACATTGAGAGGAATTTAAGTTCCGAGAGTAGCGTATTCGTTAAATGTATTGGTTCTGGTCAGTGGAGGATCCTGATCTTGGTGCTACTTAACCCCGATGTTTATAGGAGTTAATCCCTTCCATTTTTCACCCGTACGTCGTACGTACACTATGTTTGGGCCGCTGCAGCTTTGCTCGTACGTCGTACGGGCATTCTTGTTTCTCGATCGTTTGAACGGTTTCACCCGTATTTTTTAAAATTTTAATGTCAAATTAGTTGTGTAGATGGCAATAGTTGCCCAGTAAAAGAGGTTAAGTAAATTTAATAAGAAACTGTGAAGTAATTGTACTTTTTTATATTTACAGCGTTGTGTGTAGCTTCCCTACAAAGCATTCATGTAGGGGGAAAAATAACTTATTGGGAAAACACTATTATTTTCATTAAAGTTAAAAGGTTACTCTAAATGCTGAAAAATACTAAAAATATTAATTTTAATACTATATTCAAACTTAAAATAATGAAATTAATCAAGAAATGCAATAATAAAATGTGACATTTCTTGGGTCGAATTCTGGGGAAAAAATGAAACTGTTAAGGAATTAATGCACGTAAAATATGTCGTGGTTCAAAGTTCGGAAGTTAGCCTTCAGAAGAGAAAGTTAGGAGAGCGGGATGCTAGTTCAAGCAACATCGTCACTTGGCCGTGTTTAAAAAGGAAGTCCGTCCACCACAGCCTTCGAAATTCAAAGTTGTTAAACAATAAATCAACCTTTAATTCTTCTAAGGGTAAAAATATTTGTATTGTCCAGTTTCTGGGACAATCCCGGAAAGAAAGAGCTATAATTATGTAAAATTTTCATAAATATTTTAGAGAATGAGATCTTTCGATCTTACTCATATTTCTTTTCAGCTAAAACATTGAAAGATAAACAACTAATTCTAGGATAACATTTGTTTAAGGAAATTAAAGGAAATCCACTCTCCAAAAACTTATTTTTAAATAATGATTTTTTTTCAAACAAGGAACTATTTGTTCACGAAAGGTTCCTTTTAAATGTAAATGATAAATTGTATTTAACAAGTAAACTTAGTATTTATAATTAAAATAAACTTATGATTTTGGGATAAATATAACTTGATTACTAATAAGATTATACATTAAAAAATAAATTTCAATAATACATCTTTAAATCTGTTTCATTCTCTTTATTCCATATTTATCAATACATATGAAAAAATACTTTAGAAAAATAAAATGGTGATTGAGAAACAATATTTTTTCAAGAATTTAATTGCTTACTTATAGTTAAGAGTAATAGTTTATTATTTGTATATATGATATATTAATAAATTAACGAACTACTTAAAATATAAATATAAACCTTTAGGGAAATATTAATGTTATTAAAAATGATATTAGAACTATAATTTACTGATTTACAATTATTCAGTGATCGACAGTCGTAAATGTTGATAAAAAATTTTTCTTTTCAACACTTTATGAAAAATTTATTAGGTACAATGTACACATTTAGCAGTAATTATTGTAAATAAAAATTTTAAAAATGAAGTCAGAAAGAATTTGATTTTATCCAACGATTTTATAAGGGAACACAAAGAACAGTTAAAGTAATGGAAATAATGCAGAAGAATATTAACTCACGGCAAAACATCAGAATCTTTGGGAATTTTCTTCAGTGTGAATAATAGCAGCTGAAGTTTATTCCTGAGTCGCCTTTTGTTCTTTTAATCACTCAAATGATCAAAAATATTTACAAATGAATAATAATATCTCGAAAATGAAGACGTATAAAGTTTAACAAAAGTTAAATACGCATTACAATTCTTTTCTCCGACTGAACTAACATATTTAGAATAATTACAAAAGATGCCAACTTAGGCAACATAAATTTAAGAACAGACGATTATGTATCAATATATAAATTAAGAAATTAGTTAAATTAGAGTTATATGAATTATTAAATTAAAGCAGACGATAATAACATGGAAAAGGATTTTTACTTCCATATTTATAACTATTGCATAATTTAAATAACTGATTAAAAATAGTTCAAAATAAAGAAACGAAATTTAAACGGAACTAAATATTTTACAATGCAAAACACTCAGCTTTAAAAAAAATCGAAGTTTAAAAAAAATCACAAAGAGATTTTTTTTTAACCGTGAGAACACAAAACAAAAATGATTTCTTTCTGAATAGTTCCATAATTTGAAACTGATTTCAATTTAATTCTTTTAAATTTTTGTTAAAAAGGTAAATTGAGGTTTGTAAGTCTTGGAACAAAAAATGGTGGTTTCGCAGTTGTGCAAACTTTATACGCCATTTTGACTTTATTTCCTACATTTTTTAGATTTTATACTGAAATATAAAATATGATATGTTGATCTATAGATTAAATGATGCTCATTTTTTTTTAAACCGAATTTTATCTATACCTACTAAAAGCTTCAAAAAAGAAATTTTAGTGTGGAAAAAAATTCGTTTTAGGCGCAAGAATAACGTTGCAGCAAATCGCTACATATTTTACAAGTTGGCATCAGGAAGAACATGTTAAGTGTAAGAGGTCATTCGAGTACACGTCAAAAGGCTACATAATGAAATATGATTAAACTTAATTTCCTCGAATTCTATCAGGTGTCCTAATTCTTACTTGTGAAACCTAAGTAATTAGGAAATACCTTTTTCATTAAGCCTCTCAGTTACTTCACGAAACGCTTCAAACAATAACTTTTAAATCAATTTGTCTCGATTCTCGAATTTCAAGTAGGCTTATATCTAGGAAAAAAGAATTTTAAGTGCCATGCAGATATGTTATATTTGTACCTTTTATTACTGGCAGATAACGAACTTCTTAAAAATTAGCAATAAAGTTTCTGTCCACGTACCACACGAACTGAGATAAACAATCAAAGAATGGAATAGGAATTGTCAAAAAGAAAGAAAAAGCAAACATCTCTTCTGTGCTCGTAAGTTGATTACTTTTCAAACCAGTTTGTTACTGCTAATGCCTTACATCGCATACTTAATGGCTAATTCATTACATTAGCATAATTATTGTTATGAATAGCATCTTTCGGATTTACGGAATTAACTGAAATCTTTATTGCAAAAACATGTTTACCGACTTATTTCAAAGACGTAAGTTAGATAAAAGTATTAATAAGTATTAATAATTCTAGACTCTCTACTTTAGTTTCCTTTCTTCCCCATACTGAGTAATTCATTGAAATTCTTTTTCCTTTTTTCTGTAGTCTTAAAGATACCAGAAAGATAGTTCAAAGAAGATCAAAAAGAGAAGTTTTGTATATATTATTAACTTTTTTAGTTACACATTGTAACAAAAAGTACTTTTGGATCCTTTTGTTATTGTCATTTCTCTATTCTGAAATGTGCCATATTGATTATTAGGTTATTTAAATTTATGTAGGCATGTCGAAAATTTTTTTATAATATAATCGAATTATTAACCTTGTGAAAATATCTTAAAGGAAGGTAAATGTAAAAAGAATAGTGTAAATGAAAACATAATACCAATAAGTTAGGTTTTATTTTATAGGAATTAGTACGTTCAGGTTTAACGGCTTATTATACATTTTTGTTTTCACATCTATAAGCTTAATATGCAACGAAATTGTTGCTCTAATAACGTGGCTTCCCAAAGTAGCTCTGTTGAACCTGCTTTAATTTTTCATCCGCTTGATGTCAAACTGTTTCGACAGTTAGTAAATATTCGTAGCTTTATTACTTTTTGTTTCTTGAAGAATTCATTATTAACGGTATGGATTATACACATAGTTGAAGAACTTTTCTGGAAATAAATCTTTGTCTCGTAGATATTTTTTAGCAAGAAAAAGGTAATAAGGAAACTTCTTTAATGAAGCAAAATAAGAAATATTGCTTATGAATTACATATTTTATTAAATAATTTTCGTAGAAGTGCAGATATTTTATACAATATTTTTAATAAAACAATTATTTTATTGCTATGAACAAGTTTTTTAAAAAATTCAAATGAGTAAACGGGCAAGCCTTAAAAATTACTCGTTTTGTTGTTGTTATTGCTCCAATTATAATCGGTTTAAATCGTTTTAAAATATATTAATAGATTTACATTAAAAGATTATCAAACTGTTGTTATTGCTCCAATTATAATCGGTTTAAATCGTTTTAAAATATATTAATAGATTTACATTAAAAGATTATCAAACTGCAAAGTATAAAGTTGATTACACATTAAAATATTCGAATTCTATTCCAGCAGTTCCTGTCTCTGTCATAATATTTCATTACGTATCTGTAGTTTAAAAATTTATAGTAACTTTTGACTGCAAACATACTTAGCACACACACATATGCAAAGATGTTAAAAATCATCAAAAAACTTCTGGATAATGGAAAAATGCCATAAAATTAAGATTTATCTAAATTTGAACGAATGAGAGAGATAATGGCACTAAATTGTTTAACGCATGCAGAAGATTTTACGAAAAAGTTTGAAAATATCTAGTCTTATAAATTAGCTGTAAATAATATAAATTTCGTTACGAATTTTTTTCAATATCGCAACAAATCTTTTCAAATCTCAAATCGTACAGTGGCGTATTTTAGGGTGGAGTTTGGGGGTTCAAACCTCACTCCCCACCATAGACCAACAGATTTTTAATTTTTACCATAGAAATTACTTCTCAGCGCTTTCGTCGACGTGTTTCTTAGAATGTTCCGCCCCCATAAGAGAGGTATGTGTACGCTACTGAAATCGTCTGTAATATATTTTAATTTTCACACATAATAAATAAAAAACTTTTTGGTTAAAAAAGAAACAGAGGTTTATTAATTTTAAATATTGCAGAACAAAAAGTAATTAATTCCAAAATTTTTAACTAAAACATTGAGAAACTTTTCAAAATGTCAAAAACCTTTAAAATTAAAATACTATATATATAATGCAATCTTTGTGAACAGAATTTAATTTATCTGGATTCTTCAAATTTTCTTTTTCGAAGTTTGAATTAACGTCGTTCTACACCAGAGGTTTTGAATCTTGGGTGCATGTACCTATCAGACAGCAATGAAGGAAGAGAAAAATTTAAAAATGAATAGATTCAATTTTAATAAAAAGAAACATTTTAAAAATGTATGCAATAAAACCGCAACAAAAATGTCATATTCTAAAGAGGGAGCAAGATTTTATTATACGATTCATAAGGGTACCGGCCAGGAAAAAGGTTTAAAATCCATGCATAAGAAAAGTGATGGGTAAATAACAGACCGTCTAGAGGTTCTGTCTGGTATATCATAGATTGTGAAACAATTGTACAGAAAATTGCAATTTAAATATGTTTAAGAAATTCATTCAGGTACATGTTTCAATTTTTACCTTACAAACTTTTCCATGGGAATTTAAAAACCTTTTGCGTATGTAAAATATGGTTATGGAAATTTATGTAGAAATTCACATTAAAAAAGCTTTTACACGTTTTTTTATTGTGCAAAAGACTTTTTAAAGCAACGAGCAAAGAGGAAGGAGGTGCTTTTCTTTTGCAAACTAGCAGCCTTAATAAATAGGTACAAAATTATTAAAATACGTGCTGATTTGCTTGTGTATTTAAGTTTAAAAAATTGAAAAACAAAAAATACTGAGGCACAATTTCAATCATTGCATTAGTATTTAAATTTTTTTTAAAAAGACTCTTTCAAGTCTTTATATTCAGTTTTGTAATAAAATTCTACATTGGTGCGCCATTTTTTTATGAACTCCGAAGAACGTAACTCATCACTACTTGGAAAAACATAAGAGCTATTTATGACGGACTTCGCAATTTTCAACCCCAATAGGATAACATTGACAATACTTGCGCAAATGCATCACACTTTCCTAATTTCCACATTATACTACGGGAGGATTATGTACTAGTTTTCCTCGCCACTTTCGTAGAAACATTAGAAACAAAAACTGAATTTGTACAGCATCAACCACAAAGCTGGTTTCTTTAGCCAATGAAACACACTGAGGTCCAAAACTACCGTTATAAACCTAACTTTCCTACTATTACAAGAAATATACAACTATTTCTTAAAAAGCTTATATTATATATATAAAGTGAGCAAAAGCAAGACCCATATTCTAATTTTATCAGTATTGAATGATAAAAAGAATTTTAATGGGCCGTTCTGAGTGAAAAACGTTAAAAATGTTTTCACAGTAGAGCTTTGAATTTTGCGTTTAGACTTGTGTATCGCACTGCGATAATCACAAATTTGTGTTAATTTTGTTAAAATGAGTTTCCACTACCATTTAGATAATGATTTGAAATGGAATGCCGTTGGATGAATTGAGGGTGGGATGTCTCAAGCAGAAGTAGCCCGAAACACCTAAATGTTTTTCTAATGGTGATATCCTGAGTGTGGAAGCAATGTCAAACAACGGGTACTGTTGTTAAAAGACCTAGAAGGTTGTACAAAAGCTACAACACTTATAGAAGATCGATATTTGACAATAAAAGCACATCGTCACAGAGCCATGACAACCAAGGAACATGATCAGGATTTCGCTGATGTCACTGGAAAGACAATTTCTAGACAAACTGTTTTCAAGCGCTTAGCTGAGAAGGCTCTTTATGAATGACGGTATGTGTTACTCACACATCACAGAAAATAGCTTATCTTTTATGGAACTAAGAACATGAGTCTCAAGCAAATCAAGAGGGGGACCAAGTATTTTTCACAGATGAGTCCAGGTTCAGTACCAATAGGGATTCTCGTCGAGTTTTGATTTGGAGAGAGCTTGGGACTCTCTATAAACTTTCTGCAATAAGGTAATCCGATCGATTTTGGGGATGTGGAATTCTTGTTTGGGAAGATGGCCGTACATCGCTACACATATTTGATGAAGTTCTGTTACTTCACAGCGATATAAAGATGAATTTCTTGAATCTCATCTGAGACTGTTCCGAGGAACAATAGTTCAAGATTTTATTTTATGGACGCTAATAATGGGCAGCACAGAGATCATCTTGTTGAAGACTTCCTTGAAGAAGATGGTATTTGCCGAATGAAATGGTCAACAAGATCTCCTGACCTAAATCCTATCAAGCATATTTGAGATACTTTAGGAAGAGCCATTTCTCGACCTCAGTACACTCCAAACACGCGTCAGACGTTAAAATATGCGCTTATAGAAGAGTGGGGATTGTTGCCTCGAGGTGAAATTAAGAACCTAATTTGTAATATGGAAGTTCGTTCTGAAGCCTGTATAGCAGCAAGGAGTGGCCATATTCCTTATTAGACATTCAGTTTTTTAATTATTACATAGCACACTTTGACAATGCTTTTTATCTAATTTACATATTACAAAAGTAACCTCCATTAAGATTTTATTTATTAGTATAATTATTCTCAGAGTATGAGGAACGTATGTCCAAAGTTTTATCACAAATAGAACATTACATTCAAAGATATTGCATTTTTCGTGTTTGTAACCGTAATTTTGGAGTAGTACGACTGACTCTCTTTAACTGGAAAACATGATCCAGATTTGCGTGCAAGAATTATAAATTAAAGAATACGAAATGTTTTTAAAAAAATGCGATTTTCTATGATTTGACTTTCGAATCAAGTCAAATGCCAGCACAGATGTCGTCTTTGTCACTTGACCATAGTTCAGAATTACAAGATTCGTCGCTAACAACCCTCATGTTTCTTCATAGTGTAATGATAATAATCAATCAACCAATCAATTTGACTGCATTTTAATCACTTCTTGGATTTTCTTATTATAAATAAATTAAGATAATACTTCTATCAATGGCAAATTCGTAATTTTAACTCGAATTTCTGATAATAACATCAAACCAAATTTATCATTCTAATAACAAATTTTGAAAATTAAGTTCATTATTCGCAAAAGTAACTGCGAATAACGACACAAACAAACAAAAACGAACTCCGATTTTTAACTTTATATAATAAACACGGTTTTAAAAAGAACAGAAAGGAGTTACGTCTTTTGGATGCAAGATCACTTGTCAGCATGCATGTTCCTAAAGCTCTTTGATGGTTTTCTGCACTGGATAAGAATGCAGAGGATTTTAAATAAATATGAAATCCCATTTTAGTAAGAGAAGGAAGCAAAAGGGAGAATGAAGTTTTTTAAAGAACTTTTTCCAAAATTATATTCATTCTTTGAAAGTCATAAAAATATATCTACAAAAAGAGGGAACAGAAAAGTTTACATTTTTTTTTTATATCTCATTTCTTATAACGGTCTTGTTAAGAAGAATCACATAGCCAATACAAAGGGAAAAAAATTAAAAATAAAACAGTCAGCATCAAGGTCAAAATTATCACAAATATTTTGAATTCCTTCGACTGCATTATGTACTGATCAACTGCCTCATTACCCCAAACACACTCATATACATATAAACACAGATCGTCCTGCAATCACTTCCTACACTTTTAACTGATCTTGCGTAACCAATTTCACAAATCTCAAAAAACGGGAAAACAGGAGGAAGAGAGACAAAGAAAAGAATAAAATCACCTCCAAGTAGTCTGTCATTAAATAAATAACTGGCCGCAAACAAAACAATGTGGGAGGAGAAAGGGAAACAAAAAAATTTAAAGAATACATAAATCCCCCTCATTTTTAGTAAAGAATTTCTAGAAACCGATCATCGCGACCTCGTTAACAACTTATAACCGCGTCATGTAGTCCGCAACGTTGCACTTGGCTAACTGCAAATAAAATGGGACTTTTTCTACCAGATTTACTTTTTTTTTTACCCTTCTTCCCTAATTACCTACCTAAATCATCTTTTTGGACCACCCTTGCCCAATTTTTCGAAACCGAACTAACCCTCCCTCTGTCTATCTTTATTTTTTCCCAAGTTCAAATTCATTCTGTTTTGTTGTTGGTTTTTTAATAAAAATAGGTTGTTCGAATTCGAATAGGTCTTGCATCGTGAAATCTAGACGCCCGCTCTCCACATTCAACTACACAATCAATTTTTTTTCACGGTTATTATTATTTTATTTTATTTTTCTTTCCTCGCTTTTAGTTTACGAGAAAAGAATATTCTAACCTCGACATGTTTGAGGGTGGAAGTATTTTCCCACGCCCTCTAACTGCTCGTGTAGGTCATTCAGTTCGGTTTGGTAATGGACGTTGGCTATTTGCTCCCGATTCAATACAGTTCGTTTTGATTTCGGCTTTGAATGTTTAATCAGGATATTTAAATTACATCCTGAAAATCATGATTGCGATAACTAGCTTTGCACAAACCTGTTACTGAAATGTATGCGTTCAAAATTATTTTTAGATCCTTTAAACTATTTAAAAATAAATATATATTGAACAACGGAACAAAAATAATTTAACTTTCTTTATTTATTTTTAAAGTATAAATAAAAACCATTAAATTCCCTTGAGTTACGAAGCTCGCGACGCTCGGATTTCAGTAATTTTCAAATCAATTTAAAATTCGATCGGATTTAGGTAGCGTTTAAAAATTCATTATACTAAAATGGAAAAAAAAAATTATATTTTTCGTGAAGAATTTGTGTTTTAAGCACTGGCGTCGCTAATTCTGAATGGGTCCTGTTTCCCAATTTCTTGTGGGCACTTTTTTGAAAAAGTAAGGAAAGACATTTCAAAGTTTCAGAATTTACAAATTTTGTGGCCCCTGTAGCTTATGGAGCCCCGCATCATTGATACGGCTGATATGACGGTAGCTAAGCCCCTGGTTCTAAACTTTCACACAAGCTTATCAAGATTTCTGGTACTTATTAACAGATGTTTTCGTGTAAAAAAGGTGGCGTAAAACGAGAAAGGAGAGCTGTAAGGTGGGTAACATGTGAGCATATTGTCTTGGCTTATATACAAATCAATAAGAACAAGATAATTTTCTAAACTTTATCTTCCCCTTTAATAATAAATAATGGAGATTAAATGAGGATTTTTATATTATAATACTTGTCATAGTAAAAAAAATAAACTTTCTGTCGACAGTTTTAAGAGTTTTCCTTTTCGAGAGTTTAGACAAGTGTTTCTCATACTTTCCCCCTATTCTGTACCTTGGATGTGGTTTTAAATTTTGTGTATCTTTTCCACTTTAATCACATGCTCCAAAATGTAACGCAATCTCTAAAATTGCTTATAAATAGTGGTAATAATGATCTCTTAAAGAAAAGAAATTGGTAGAAGATTTTATACGTCTGAGACTTTGTGAGAAAAAACTCTTAAATTGGTATGAGGAGTGAAGTTTTTGTTTTTAATCCGCTGTTGGCAGTGACGCACACAAGGGGGGTGTCCTAAGATTCCGGACACCCCCCAAAGCCCTTGAGTTTTTTTCGATTGATGATAATCCTATATATACAATAACGTAAAATTTAATTAAGTACTTGTAATTAACAATTTATTTTATTAATTAATGCTAATTATTAATTCAATAATTTATTTTTGACTTATTTTTGTTCACAATATAGACAAAATGAGAAGAATCAATTGGTGTTGTCTTGAGATATTATACGAGTTGGGGGACTTTCGACCCCCAACTCGTATAAAACCCCCTGAAAAATTTTTGTGTGCGCTACAGGTTGTTGGCCCTATTTTGCCCTGTATTACAGATCAAATCGTTTTCTTTACTGAGAAAAAATTATTTGTGGAGATCATAAGTCAAACTTGAAATATTATTTGAACTCATTTAACAATAACTAAAAACACACACATAGTTATAACACACATGGCTGTTCCTTTAAAAAACACTTTATTATTAATGAGTTCTTTTCGTATATGAATGCTTTCACATACCAAAAAAATAATAATGTGCTTCCATTTTCTTAGAAACAAAGATATTCTTGATTTCTAAACTGGTATATTGATTCAATCACAGTTATTGAAGATTATTTTTTAAATAGCAGTATGGACAACAGCTAGTTTCGATGCTAAGATTTAGTTACCATCATACAAATATAAGTAAAGGGCTACATTTTATGCATAATTGACTACCGTAAAATGCTTCTACATAAAAATTAGACTTCTACATAAATCGAAATACTGTTTATTTAAGAGATGACAAGCCATATGAACTTAAAGGGTTGTAGTTCTAGAAGGGCACTATTTTTCTTTAGAGCTTGGAATAATACCTCGAATAAATGCCTTCAAGACATAAGACCATTGCATACGTACATTTCAGGTTTCTCTGTAAAAAAACGGTGCGCGCGTTATACGGCGAATATACCTAAAAATTAAAAATTACATCTTAAAAATATAGGTGCGCGTATACGCCGGATTTTACGGTAATTGAAATTACCCGTGTATTGCAACTTGTTTCCAGAAAATTGATATAAAATGTATCTGAGACTATACATTGCAAACAATTTTGCAAAGAAAAGCTATTCTTCCCATATTCTCAGTTAAAACTCTAATTTCCACATTTTTATTGTATCCCAGTTTATAGAAGAAAAATTTTGAAATATTAAAATTATCAAGGAAAATATCAGAGAAATATTGAAGAGAAACTGAGGGAAAAAATAAAAATGGTATATCAAAATATTAAAATTACCGTTAATAAAAACTAAATGCTCCTGTATTTTTCCTATAGAAGTAAAATTGTTAATTAGTAAGGGTTGTAATAGATTTGAAAACGGTAAACTTGAATTTATTCCTTATAAACCATACATTCAGAATTATTTATTCAACAAATTTTGACTTAAAATTAAATATCTGATAAAAAAAAAAGATCTCAAAAAGGTAACTTGAATAATTAAAAATCAAGCTATATTTTCAACTACCTTAAAAAAAAACTTACAAAATTAAAATGAAATTTCAAAAAAAAAAAATTTTAAATTAAAATGTTGTAAATCTTTTTTTGTATTTAAAATTGCGTTTATGTATTCTTGATACAATGGAAAACACAGTAAAATATTTCGAAGGGATTCTTAAAAATTCTCATTTTGAATTTTTTAGCAGAAGGCTGAAAACTATAAATTTAAAAAGTAAGCATGCTTTTCAATTTCAAAATTATCTATAACCTTTGCATCAATTTTATCAAAAATTCCACGCTTAAATGTCATATGAAACTAATATTTTATTTTTATTTCAAAAATTTAGGATTAACTGTTATTTTGTTGCCGTATATTCTGAGATGTAAAATAGTTATTTATATTAAAATAAATCACAAGAAGGTGAACAACAATAGGCAGAATAATAAATATATAAATATGTTCAGCATAATTCCAGATATGAAGAAAAAGAAATAATAATCGATTTAATTTTAATGGCCCCCTGCTCCACAATTACGAAACCAAATAAGTAGGGTTCTTATTTTCCGATGTAAACATTGACGAGCTCTCTCGAATTTCATGTAATTTGAAAAAAATTAAGATCATTATGATAACTGTAACCATGATTGTTAACCAGTAAATATAACAGCAGCCAAATATTCTTAGAATTTGAGAGACCCACTCATAAGTAAGAAAATTATTAAATAAATAAATAAATTAGATCGAAATTGGATGATGTGATTTTATTTCCTTGCTATTATTTTAAAGAAATTTTCTATTATTTTCTTTCTCTTCTCTCTCTCTCTCTTTCAAGTCTTCATATTATTTTTAAAGAAATTAATATTGGATTTAGGGGCAAAGTATTTCATGCGCTGTAGCGCTAAATGTTTTTCAGTTCCTACATTTAGTTCACACTCTCTTTATATACATATATATCTTGTTCAAATTTTCAATCGTTAATAAAATGCTTTCTATTCATCCAATCAAGTTCAAATACATATTTTTAAACTTGTAGTGGACGACAATTCATTTTAATACAGTTTTTTCAAATATTAATTCATTAATTTCATTTAATTAATGAATAAAGTGTAACAAACAAAAATAATAGTCCAGCACCACATATAGAAAGGAAAACCGCTCGTTGTGTCCCTGTAGCGCAATGCAAATAATAGTCCAACACCACATATATAGAAAGGAAAACCGCCTTTCCTATTTTGCCACTTAATATTGTGACTCTGTCGTATGTATATACATATTTATATTAATTGTATTAATTTAATAAAAAATAACTAAAATAAAATTTTTCTTTGTTGACCTAAGTAAGAATTGACATAATTTTTTTTTTATATATATAACTTGTTTTTAATTTTATTAAGTCCTAAAGAGCTCAGGAGTTGTTGTCAGGACATTTTTATTTGAAATTATTGATAATATAACACCCTATTGTTGCGTATATAAAAAGTTAAATTCATCTCTAATATTGGAAAATATTTATTAAAAATTCTATTTTTGCGTTTTTAGAGAATTTTTTGTTTGTTTGTTTAGTAACATGTGATGCCTTTTGCTTTGTTGAGAATGCTATTAAAAAGAGATAAGCAGTCTGTGATTTTGGAAAAAGAAAGCAGATTATAATATATTTTGAAATCATTAACCTGGAAATTCGGGCCCAAATACCCGATCCTGGAGGCATTCCAAACTGCAGTCATTCTTTTTTAAAGTAATTGGGACTTTTTAAAAAATTATTTTTCTATAGATATTGATACTAATTTAATATGAATAATATACAGCAAAAGCGTGTATTAACCATTCGACAGGCCCGCTTTTCCGCTTAGGCACGTGTCTAGGGCGCAAAAAATTTGGGTGCGCAAAAAAATTGGAGGGCGAAAAAAGAGAAAAAATTAAAATTATAGCGAACAACCACCGTCTAGCGAATCGTGAGAGAAGCATTTCTGCCCTATAGAGAGTAAAGACAGAAATAAGATCCTCTATGGAGAAAGAAAAGCTTAACAGTTTGATGTTGCTAATGCGCTCAAAATGATATTGCAATGGAAATTGATTACAATAATGTTATTAAGGATTTTCTCGAAAAAAACATTCGTTTTTCGAAGAAAACCTTCGTTGTACAAATATAATGGAAATGACTCAACAAAGAATAAGGATGTTGAAAAGTAAAAGACAGTAAAGCGACAAAAAAGATGATAATTAAGTTGAAAACAGTTCATACAATAATTTATACTCGATACTGTAATTGTAAATTTTTTTATTAATTTACTGTACTAAGTTACAAAAAGATGGGTGGCTCATGATGCCATAAATTAAAAAATTAGCAAGAGTGGCCTAACCATGACACTATCCTTTCCATACGACTATCAAGCAAGGACATGACAGGCCCGCAGGTGGTAGATAATTGAAAGGCTATCCAAACAGCAGGAACAAAGAAATGGAAAATTCCTCCCGAAACAAAGCAGGAAAATTTAGAACTGAATGAAGAAGAGAGTGCTCAGGAAATAGGAGGGGGGGGGCGTAAATATTAAAGTGCCTAGGGCGCCGGGGAGGTTAAAAACGGCCCTACCATTCGAACTACGTATAAAGTTATTAGAACTGATATCGTAATTGTGAGCTACGTTCCAGTGACGAGGACTTCACCTTAACGGTATTTCAGTCTCAGCACAGAAATATTTTCACACAGATTCAATAACTTAAACCAGTGATTCACACACTTCTTTTTGTTGCGGTACACTTTTAACAATACCAAAATTTGGTGGTACATGAACAATAAAAAAATAATTGTAAAAGAATTTTACTTATCTATAATACACTATGTAAAATAGTTCATGATAGTAATTTTCAATGTTAAATAAAATACTATATACGAGTTAGACAACAAAATGTTTATTGAGTAATTAATTGTAAACTAATTATGAGAATACATTCAATGTGAAATTTAAGGATGATTTTTGATGATTTCGTTTAGATTGGGTCGTACAAATGATAATGCCAGTCTTATTTAATCATCTACATTTAAAAGTCTCGATCTTTTTTTCATTTTAATATTTGTTAAGACAAAAAAAAAAAAAAAAGGAATTATTGCAAATAAGATGTAGAAAATTGTAACAATATTTTTAAAGCTTTTTTGGCTATTATGAGATAATCGCTTCTAATTTTAATGCAAAATGAATGAATTGACTCTTTCAAATGTTTTGAAATTAAATCTCGATTATTACAGAGCAAAATTAATTCTTCCTCTTCATTCAAAGTAAATTCATATACAGATGTATCCGTTAACACAAATGTATTACGAACCCAATCAAATTGTTTTGTATCTACATTTGGGAAATAATGAATAACTCTATTTCTTCTGGTGTTGTCAAATGATCAATAACAATATATTTTATGAATAGTTTATTTATATAATACGGCCAAACGTTTCAATTCCAGTTTTTCCCCCCTCAGAGAAAATTAATGATTTAAAAAATTTTGGTGGTACACACAAAAGTGCCGTGGTTAAGAATAATTGACTTAACTACTCCTTTTTTTAACAGTCCTCCCTTCAGTAGATACGAACTGGACACTGAAATCTATAGACTACAGTTCCATTTTATGACTATTCATCCTTTCTGCAATATGCATTTGATTTGATTTTAATTTATATTGCTCTCTGAAGCAACACGACAGCTATTGGCAACGGGACCTCTTATTCTGAACCACAGGCAAATGACGAAAACGATACCTGAGCCGGTACCCCACTCTGTTAACTTTCCCACCACTCCAACGAAAGGACCTTGAGTCTCAACAGATTTAATGGGCATCAGCCCCTCTTTGTAGTGAGTCTTCAGATGTAATTATGTAGGTTTCGAACCCTTGACTGGACAACGCTGCCCATTAGTTCACGACCATGACCACTCTGCTACGGTGGTCACTTTTCTATACGAGATTGTGTTATATTGATAATGGGATAAGAAATAACCTAAAATCCCGCGCGTCAATAAAGCAGGAGAAAATTCATTATTAACCTCTTAACTGCCGATTCGAAGTTGCGTGATTCGCTCCCCAGTGCTGCCATTTTTCCCTTGGGCAAAGGTATGCGTTCAATTGGGGGGGGGGGGGTAAAAAGGTACAAATAAGCACATTTTTTTTCCGAAATAAATAAATCCTTCGAAAACATTACCAAGGTCATTTTACCGCATTTTAAAGCTTTCGGAATATTTTTACTGATATCAGTGCAAAGAAAAGAGTCGTATTTCGGAAGGACGGATATATACGTCCGAGGCACATTACGCATGGGTTGAGTGAGACTTATATATACGCCGGCGGCACTTAAGGGATTAATCAATATATTCGAATCAATCAGATAATAAAAATGAATTATTTTGTATTTAAACACAAACTCTAAAAGAAAATTTTATAACACTTTTTTTTGCCTCTCATAGGAATCCCCTCTCTTTTACAGTTTTCAAATTCCAAGCAAGCAAACCAAAACAAGTATTTAACAGAAAGGAAACGTGAGCAATTTTTTACTAGTTACGCGTACCCTGTCACTACCTTTTACTATTGTTACTGCCTCTGTCTGTCTTTCACACTTCAAGAAACCCTTCAAGACCAGAACGAATGAAACAAGACAGATAGCTTTCGTCAAGCCGCTTGAATCGGGAGTCATGCCATCAGAGACGATACCTGCGCAAGCGGAACATAGGTAAAGCCCTCCCTTTGTCCGCTGTCTCCACGGGACTACAAGTAACTGCCCCATTGTGGACCTTGTGAAAGCACACTTTTTCACTCTATTGACGACAAATAGAGGACCCATTTTTTAAATCGCTTGTAATTAGTGGGTGTGGGTCGGGGGACACTTATTCGAACGAACCGGACCGTGCACACCGGAAGCAATAGATATTTCTTTTCCTTTTATAAACGCATAACGTAAAAAAAGAGATTAATAAAAAAGAAATAGGCGATCACGTGGGGCATGTCCGTCATAATGGTCAAACACAGAAATTACATTTTTCTAGTCCTTTTATATTCCTGCGGTTGGATTGATTGAGCCATTTATTGTCTTCGGACACTAAACAGCAACAAAAAAAATAAGGATAATAATCTCTCTCTGTTTGGTATGTAGAGTTGAACTGTTTCGTAATCGTCCGACTTTTTTAATGTTATTTGTACGGATCATTAAAATTCTATAATTGAGATGAAATTTGGAATAGAAACAGATAAAGTTGAAAAAAGACAGGAAATGAAATAATTTTTTTTACTTAAAAATAAACTTAATTTTGTAAAATATAAAGGATGTTAAAGTCAATGCTTTAAATAATTGGAGAAGGAGAAATGTATATATAGAGAGAAATATCCTTTTTTTTATAAAAAAAATCGACTCGATTTTTTTAATCTTTCGAGTTGGGAATTGACATTTATATAAATATACACATACCCGTGCGTGTGTAAACATACTACCTGCACTGCAATTCTTTTTAATATTATAACACAAATGTTTTTTCATACATATATTTTTTTAAAAATTTTATAACGAAATCTCATTAAAATATAAGCATAATCATTAAAAATTTCATTTTCATATCAACCAAATTCCTCTACCTCTTGCTACAGAAAAAACCAAAGAAGGAGGACAACTTCTTGTTCTCTGTGATGAGTATTCTAAATCGGGAAATACGATAGTCCCCAACCACCTATGGGTTTGTTGCCAAGATATATACAATCCAGAAAGAACCATACGTTCTTTCCCCTTTAAGACCAAAGAATTTACTGCCACAAACCCACATAACCGTTTGCCATCTCATTTCTGTCTCGGAAAAACAATAGTTTCCTCTGAAGCAACCGCAAACTATGGCATCAGGCTGCGTATTCCATTGGGGAAGCCCAGACTAACTTCGATAGACATTCTAGTTCATCGTCATAAGAAAGGCCTGGACAGCCCAGCTGGGCCTAGGGACTCGTATAGGGTGAATGGTGCAGTAGACGGAAAAATGGGAACTAAATGGTAAGAAATGGTGGATGAGAGACATTATTATTCGGGGTTCTTTTTGGGAAAAGCATTGTGCAGGTGTACATTGGCAAAGGCATACTCTCATGCTTATATTTGTGCATTTTTATGTGTAACTTCATTGGTAATGGTATGAAAATTTTATGGGCTTATAGAACTGTCTCACCCTTTATTTAGGATTTAACAATACAGTTTACAAAAGGGCAAAAGTATGAATGACAGCACAAAGTTTATATTAACATTGTATTGTTCTACCTAAAAAGAATAAATTGACTTTGGGTCCTACTCTTTTAAATATTAAATGAAAATATCTCTAAGCAAGATATTTTATAGCATGCTACAGTAATAAAAAGAACAATTACGCTTCACAATATAAGTATTATGCATATTCTTCATTAAACTGATATTGTCCAAGAAGCTGGACTGACTGTGTATCAAAATCTTATCATGTTCATCTATAATTAAAATAATGAAGCCATATATGCTTTAAAATAAACTTTATAAATTTAATTATTGATAAATTATCTATAAATTTATTTTTAAAGCTGTTAGTTGAAATAATTCTTTAGACATTTAAATACCTTTAGTTTGGTCTCAAAATCTTAGCTATAAAAATTTGGAGAATAATAATTTAATGGTGAATAAAACTGATATAAAATCAGTTCTGATGTCACTGTAATTAATAATTGTAATGCCAAATTGTGACGTCTGTTGTCTAGTTTCATTTCGCTTTTAATTTAAAACGAATAAAAAATAAGCTATTAATGTTAAGAATATATAAATTTATTTTTTCAAGAACTATTTTAAAGTCATGCATTGTATTGTCTTTCTTTTTTTCTTCATAGGATAGTGAAAAACATAAATATTATAGCTCCTTAAATTGGGCATTTTTAAGTTTAAATTACTATATGATCTGAATTGATTTGAGCAATATTGTTTATGGATATGCATATAACGTTTGCTGACGTATTTGTCTTGGAACTTATTGCTGAAGTTTCTAACATTAACTACAACCAATTAACCATAGCGTAAAGATAGATAAGACTTCAAATTTTTGAATTTAATTCTTTTAGACATTAACTCACAATAAGTAACAAGTCACATTTTCTCCTCTTTTTTTTTTTTTGTTTTATCTCAATATATTCTGATACTCTATAGAAAGCCGTTCCATGAGAAAGAAAAAATATTCAAACTCAAATTTATAAGCACTATTCAACACCAATCTACACATAAATACCAACAAAACTTTTTACCAGAATTGGAAGTGATTTTCTCTTTAACATGTTTATGTACCATCCATGATAAAAAAAAAAAAATTGGAATAACAAGAAGATTCAAAATAGATTCCCCGTTTTTCTTCTTCGATGCCAAACGTTTGCAAACATCTCGTCGCTGATTGCAGTGTTTATATCTGGATAGATTTCTCGGGTGAAGAGATTCACCTCGCGCTCGCTAACAACGACGATTGTTTCCGCTATAGGTCAGTTTTTCCCCCGTCAATCATTAGGTCCGCCCCATTTATCAAATCCTTCAGTCATCATCTACTTTCTTGTTTCCTCTGCAAGAAACGAAAAACTTGACATATCACGAGGAAAAAAAACGGCAAGAATTTTTGCATAGAAGAGAACGCGAAAGGTTCTAATTTTCTCCCCGACCGATTTTCTTTCGAGCACATCTTTCCCTCCCTTCTCACCCCCTTCCAAACAAACGAGAATACACCCCCACTCCCCTTTTTGACTTCGATGATGCCGAGCGGTACTCCCCTTGAGAATTTATCGGATTCTTCGTAAGATTTTAAGGGGGTGGAAGGAAAAAAATTCGGAAAAAAGGGGGGATGGATAAATAAATAAATAAAAAGGGGTACATGAAAGGGGGGTCGGCAATGCCATGAAAAATGGCGCCACGCAGCTATTTGCCCAAGTTCCACTTCATTTGCATGCTGATTTGTTAGTCGTACCCATTGGCTCAGGATAATCTGTCATCTATCACTGTCAGAATCCGGCTTCTATATTGTTATTAATATCTGCGGCTGGAAATCCTCGCGGGTTAGTGGCGCCATCTTTGTAGTCATCCCCTATCTTTTTTTTCTCTCATCCAGGAGTGGTACATCCTGTCACACACAGGAAATGACAGTAAATTAAGGAGATCTAGACCACCGCTGATCGACTGGAAAAGGGAAAAAAGATGAACAAAAGCAGAATGTGGGGGAGAGAAAAAGGAAAATTTTTTTTATCCTTTTTTAAGGGTAAGTAAGGGGTCGGGAGGTAAATATATATCCATACAAGATAGAAGGGGGTAGGCAATAATGAAGAAATAAGTATAAAAAAAATCTGGGGATGGGGAAACACTCTCGGTAATTTCTGTTTGTTAATGTTCCTCGGCATGCCATAATTCCTTAAGACTGGGTTTTGTCCTTTCTTCCTGCAGGACTAGGGGTGATTTTCTTTTATGTAGGGTAACATGAGATGTGGGGGTGGGTATAGATCTTTATGAACGATTGCTTTGCTTCAAATTAATAGATATATGAGGGTTAAGTGAGCGAGTTTTCAGAACGTCGAATGCTTACTGTGCTTCTAATATCGCCGTACTCTTTTGTGTTTTCAAAAGTGTATGTTTTTAATGGGAAAGAAAATGAAGTACGAGAGGCAGATTGTCGAAGGACTTATGACAAGAAAAATTACTTTAAATTCTTATTGCCTTCAGATTATTTAATATACAATCTTGTTTTTTCAAACACTTTACCAATGTTCAAAAAAGTAAAATAAAATGACTCCCCATTTTTTAATCCTTGTAGAAAAATTTAACTCTCTTATTTACGAAAAAGTAGCTTCCTCCATATTTAAAAGAGAATATGAATTAAAATTATGTAAAGTACTGAAATGACTGGATGGAGAATATATCAATTTTAGAAGGGAAAACAATTAACATGCACAAAATTTAGAGACACGTTTATGTTTTGGATAAAAAGCACAAAGCTGATTATAATTTATAGAAAAATTTTCAATCCTAACAATAAGGTAGCTTTGTATTTTTAAAGGCTGTGTTTAATTGGTGACATGTTTGTCTAAATTAAAGAAAAATACGATGAAAAAATTTTGATTTAACCTTTTCATTATTTTAATATACTCGCATAGTATTATAATAAAAAATTTTGGAAGGGTTTTTTTTTTTTGTGAAATAATTATAAATAGAAATTCAAAATTTCCTCCCCCCCCCTTATTTCAAGTGTGTGTTCATCCCGTTAATCTTACTATTACTGTAAGGAACCTCTTAAGTAATATTAGTTGTTTTAATAATACATTTTACACGCGTTCCAATAGTAATAAATAACATTTATTGTTAACTGATTTTATAGTTAAAAAAAACTTCTTTTCTTCCTTTTTACCTTTAGATGATTTTATAAAAATACATTTTAACACTGATTTAAAGCAAAAGATAGAATATTAATTACAATAATTTAGAGAATATATTATCTATTCTCATGTTTTAAATGTATAATCTAAAATGTGAAAAAGAATTTGTGACATGAATGTAACTAATTTATTAATGAAAATCTGACTGCTTGAATTGTTTTAAATTAAGGAATGAACTATATGCAAATAATGGGAACATTATAATTTACTTCTTTTTAAATCTTAATTAAACGATTATTTACATTGATAACAAATTGATGTCATTATAACCATATATTCCGGCCAGTAGCGTCCACAAAACTTTTTCAAGGGGAGGGTGTCCATGGTCGAAAGTTCCCCAACTCAATTAGTGTTGTTTTGAGGTATGATACAAGCTGCGAAATTTTCGACCATGGACTCCCCATTGAAAAAATTTTGTGTGCGCTTCTGATCTTCATTATAGTTAAATAAAAAGATAAGTAAAAAATTTAATGCGAACCTTGTGCTTACACCGCTCTACTTTCATGTCGCAAAATAAAGGGTACAGATGTGACTTTCAATTTGAGACGATTCTGAGCATTCAGTTGTTAAACACTTTCTTTGCAAACTCGAAATATATTTAATATGAGGAATGATTTTTTACTTAGATATGTAGAACCAAAAGTGGAAAGCAGAGTACATGCAATTTTCTCTCTTCAAATAAATCTCTCCAGCAATAACATTCAATAATTTATAAAATAGCTGTAAATAATTCTGAAAATGTTTGTCAAATGAGGCCACACTGCAAATTTATCATCTTTCAACCACTTAAACATTGACAAATTTTTAGAGTAGTTCAGAGTGATAATGAGAAGTGTACCACATGTCATAGGTTGCCGACCCCTGATTTAGATGGATACCTACACTGGTGTCCAAAAGTTAAGCATAAATCGTAAAATGCGAAAAACATGGAGTAAATATTCGTAAAATTATTCCAAATCTCTTGCGGATATTAATTGGGTGAAGAAGAAACATTGGGTTTATGCAAAACTTTTCAGTCGACTACGTCCTGAGCGAAACACCGGCGCATGTCAGAACCCGGAGAAACCGATTCACGCAGCATAGGCAGTTCAGACAAGTTTCGTGCAACTGCTGTGCGAAGGAACGTTGTTAACCATCAAACAAGGTGAATGATGGCACAAAGACGCCAAATGGACATGTTTACGAAAGGAAGAATCGTTGGAATGCTGGAATCCTCACGATCCCAAACCGAAGTGTCTCGAATTCTGAATGTGGACCAGTCTGTGATCTCAAGACTGTGGCAGAGGTTTCAAAGAACGGGAGATGTTACCCGACAACCAGTATCAGGTCGACCAAGAGTCAAAACCCCTCGCCAAGACCGATATCTGGTAATAAGTGAGCGACGTCAGAGGGGCAGTACTGCCAGAGCACTGGATTCGGCGCTCACAGTCGCCAACGGAATACGAATTTCGTGACAAACTGTTTACAGGAGACTCGATCATGCTGGCCTGTATGCCAGAAGACCAGCAGTTTGCATTCTCCTCACGTCTGCGCATAAACGCTCTCGTTTGAACTGGAGTTTGAAACATCAACATTGGAGTGTGGGAGAGTGGGCCAATGTGATGTTCAGTGACGAGTCCCGGTTTAGTCTGAGTAGTGATTCTCGGCGGGTAACGATATGGAGAGAACGAACACGTTTTGAACCAAGAAACAATTGTTATTAATTATCTTCATCAAGAGTAATGGTATGGACAGGCATCATGATGACGGTTTCCAAACCTCCATTTCGACACGGCTCAGGACTGCTCAAAAGATATAGGACGTATTCTTTGATTTTATGTTTCGCTTTGTTTGAAGTGCTGTCGGTCCTGACTCTATACATTCATGGATATACGCTCATCACGAGCGGTGCTGATCAGATGACTTCCTTGAAACGGAAAACATCCAGCACGTGACCCTAACTCCCTGATTTAAACTCATCAGAGCATGTATGGGATAGCCTATAATAAATTGCAGCCCTTTCTGCACCCACCAAGCCCAGTTACAGGAATTAAAGAGAGCTCTGACACATCATCTATTAAACTGCAGCATTAGTATTTTATTTACGTTTTTCATTTTTCTTCAAAGTGAATCTATCATGCCTGGACATTTCTTCAGACTGCTACTTTGATAGTAAATTAATTATTATCATTCTTTGATTTTCCTTATTTTGCAACCATTGTACACTTGTTATGTTTCCTGCCAGTTTTGATTACAGCCTTTATTCAGAGAATATCACTTATGCTTAACTTTTGGCCACCAGGCATGACATGGACTAGAGTAATAATGATGGGAAGGTGAAACAGAATCTGAAGATAGCCTGAAGATAAGGCAGGACAGAATATGCTGAAACCTATGTTATCCATTAATGAGTACACTCATTTTTAGTAAGGAGTATTAGATAGAAGGGAACAACTTTTTATGCACATTCTTTCATTTTTAGATCATATTGGTTTATAACTGCCTATAAATGCCTACCTGCATTGATCTTGGCAGGTTTGTCAAATAAAAGACTAGAAGATAGTCCATGTTATAATAAACACTGCAAAGAAAAGATAACTTTCATGTCTAAGCAGATGTTGAAAATGACCACATTCCATCTCGAGTCTGACTGGCAAGTTGTGAAGGCAATAAAGCTGGATCACCCAATCTCATCTGAACACTTGCCCAGTTTGAAGATCATATAGATTGTTATGATACAATCAAACTCTGATACTTCATAAAAGTACTTATTACTGACAGATCAGGTACAGCTAAGGAGAACTGAGGGTGACGTGGCTACCACTGAACAGTCGGTCAGACTGACAAACAACATAAGTAACCAGTCCCTGAACAGGCTGGCCATATCTAAAAAGCTAATGAAGGAACTTGATAGCCTCCTCGAGCTGGGGATATGCCACAGTGGAATTAGACTGACTTCCAGGACACCTTTGCCCTGAGGAAGATTATTTAGCCGGGATCTGGTCTGGCAGATGGCGAGCAGATGCACCATACTGTTGGAAGTAACTGCAGGTCTTTTTCTGTTTACGATGCTACAAATGTGATCTGGGGCTGTTGAAACAAATACCTTTGAATTTGATGTGCTTCATATGCATCGTCCAATCTAACGATTATCCGGGCCAGTATGCACATGGGGTGGGGATGTCCGGTGATTAGGATGCCCCCAGCCTGTAGTTTTTATTGATAGAGTATAATCTCTCATATATTAATGCATAAGTTATTGGTCATGCCAATCTGGTCTTGATTTATTTGTGAGTCGTTAAATTCTTTCTTAATTTATTTTTCTGTTTTTTACAAATCGACAAATCAGAAGACCAATTTGGTGTATTTGTCAGGAGGTCATGATTTGGTTGGAGTATCTTTGACATGGAGTTCCCATGTACTTCTTGTGCTGTCTTTCGGGACCTAATAATATACTATCCTATTTGTAGTTTAACAGCTGGCTAATATTTTGGAATATCATAGTTTAATTAATAGAAAAGATTTTTATCAAATAGCTATGCTATAAATTAAAAATTTCAACAATCATTAAAATTTAAATGCATAGATCATTTTTATCACATTTTTAAAATTTCAAACTTTTAATTTTGATAGTTTTATTTATAGTGTTAAATATGACCAGAATCTGGATTAAAAGTTTAAAACAAACTAAGAAACTTAATACAGACACTCTACCATCTTGAATCTTGTTCTTATAACTTTCCATCTTAGCTTTTGACACTTTACTAACAAGCAATCCATTTAACTGCTATAATCCACATTTGCACTTATGAAAGTAATATCAGATTTATCTGAAACCTGGTTTAAATCTTATTGATCTTATTTTTATTTAGAAAATTTCCTTCTACTTTGGAACCTCTCAAATCATTAACAAACTGGAATTCACTCAAAAATAAGGGCTAACAGGGTTCCTAGGTGGTAAAAGAGTTCAACGTCGTTTATCTGGAGCTATCTGGATGATTTGTGAACAAAAACAACTGGAGAAACCATGAAATAATGTGCTGAACTGACGAAAGAAAGGTAAAACGTCGGCCTTTAGGATTCATTTTGATTTAATGGACTGCAAGCTATATATGAGAGGTTGGGACAAAGTAAATATATTTTGTTTATAAACTGCGATTCATCTGCTACTGTGCATTTGTAATGTACAATGAGCTGACAATCATAGTCAGAATATGAATATGACATTCATTTCGAAACAAAACAATGAGTTTTCTGTAGGGCTGTATAGCCAACAATGTGAAAACTGGATTTAAAATTCGACAAGATAATCTCATCATCCATGTTGGGAACTAGAGAAGCAAGTTTTAGGCTAGCAGTTCGTTTCCAACCACAGGAAATATATTTTTATGGCTCAAACGTATTCGCATTTGCAAGTCTTACTGTACTGTTTGTATCTGCTTCCGATAAAAGGCATTTATTGTTCATTGTTTTGTTTGGAAATAGATAATTTAGAGTAATTGAAAGATATTGTGGTTTGGGGTGATTATTGTGCATCTGTGTATTTATTATTTGTTTCCTTGTTTCAGCATGCCTTTTTGATCAATTTCCATTTATAAAATAGTATTCAGGCACGCACTAGGTAAATATATGAATATTTCTAAAATAACAGAAGTTACAATCCTTTGAAGTCCTTTAGAATTTGTCAAATGAAAACTGATGAAACAAACTCCAGATTAGAAATCACTTCAATGGTTTCTGTGTCTTCATTTTTCTCAAAATATCTCCAAACTTATTAGGCACCATTTCATCTTCACGTATATTAAAACATCATGAGTGCATTTCCTCATAGCTCTACTAGAAAACAAGCTAAAAGTTTTAAATTCATAGACATGTTACTCACATGAATGGATGATGCTAACATGTTGCTTGCTAAATGCCACCATGCTTATTTGGGTCGTATCAGGATCCACTTGCAATGTATCATGATCAACCTATATTTACGCCTGTCGTTGCCGCTTGCTGAGCACCATGCAGGTGAGCATGATTTGTTATGATGATATAAATTTAATAAACACTGCTTTTCAATAACTTCAAAACTTGTCAATTTTGTTTTCGAAAATTGCTAAATTCTAATCATATTTAGGAAAATCTATTTGTAAAAGCCATAAAGTGTAGTGTAGAGACAGAGTTCACTTATAGATTTTCGAGTGCTATCTATTAATATAATCCATTTTAATCAAGTAGTTTCAGTTCATGTAAGCGATGCAAGTTTAAATAAGCGACATACAACTTTCAACTTTTAAAAAAATGGTTTGCATGTTATTATTTAGTATCTTATCTCTGCTTAGCGTTTCTATATTGGTTTGTTGTTAGTCAATTTTAGTTTATGAATTCAATTCTTCCACAAATTTTTAAACCTATGTCAATAGCCAGAGGATCATAGGATTTGAGTCCTGTTTCTGTCAGCGTATATGAAACTTTGAAATCCCTCAGTTTTGTCCCTTCTATCTCTTAATTGTACTATGCAAATGTAGCTGACGGTCAAGAACTTGATTGTCAATGTATCAGATGTTATGTGTCTTACAAATCTGAGAAACAACACTATTTTAAACTCAAAACATTTATTAATTGAATCATTTAGAAATAACTCTAGAATACATATTTGATACCTAAATTAGTAGATTTCTTATTATGTTTCTATTAATAGCTTAAATTTTAAAATGCAGAAACAAAGCGAGGTGTTCAAATGTTTTCTTTGGGTTCCTAAACTCAATGCTGCAACGAATGTAATGATTTGATTCTACCTCTTTAAAGTTAACATTAAACTATATTATAAATAAATAATGAAAACATCGTGATGTTTGTAAGGAGCTTTATATTTTGTTCTTGATCAAAGAATTTTCATAATTTCCAAGTACGCAATAATGAATTTAGACTTGAAAAATGCTACGTTCATCATCATATTTTTCTTTATCATTTTAAATCAGGATGTATAAATATCATTGTTTCAAAAGACTATTGATCTTTAAAATTAATCTCTTGACTACAAAAGCTAACCCTTGATTATCAGATAAAAATATTTAAAAATGTCAGAACAGTGGAAAAACTTGAATTACACTGTTATTTTCAAAAGTCATTGTTTTGATCTACATGTATGCATCTACTATCACTGCTTTCCAGCACTTTTGTCCAAATTACTCGAACCAAAATATATTTCATCATTAGATTCTCAAATTGTAATTTAGCGATCTTAGAACACCGATAACTTTGAAAATACATTGAAAACAACTTTAAAACAATTTCAAGCAATTTGTTACCATGTTATACAAAGACTTACAAGCTTGATGCATGAGTTAATTTACATTTATTTTCAGGTGTTTATTTTTATTTTCACCATATCATTCATAAAATGCGTTGGCTCTACTTTTTAAAGAGATCCTTAAACAAATCAATTCAACTTGAGGTCTTCTAAGAATTTAACGATTTTCTTTACGGACCTCATAAATTCCTCTAAACGCCGAGTAAAATAACTGTCGAGACTGATATCCCAGCATAGGGGCAATTTACATTGTCTCATTGTGATAGGTGAAGAATTCCGTTGCAACTTGTCTATAAAGTAATAATAAAATAAAATAAATAAAAAAAATTCACAGACAAGAGTTGGGCCTGTTGTGACACTCAACAAGTATGTTTTTATAGGATTTTCTGAAGGAACTGGTGAAGACAGGTTTAAAGCTCGCGCTGTCTTCGATTGCCACGAAACCAGTTCAGATCACATTGATGGAGCACCCGACCGATTTTACGGCGTTTGAAAACGTTAAAACAAGTTGTCCATCGTGCCTGTTCAAGAACCGAGATTGACGACAGAGATGAAGATATCCTTTGACGGTGGTGGTTCAACGTCTTTCACAAAGACATTGACCTCCCAAATGAACCTCTTTTGCCAAAATAAGTTGACGTTTTAAACCATGCGCACGCAGAGCGAGATGTGCTTTCAATCTCACCTTTTAGACAACGATCATGTCTTCTGTTTCATTGGTGTTCAAGCAGTTTTAATACGAATCTGTTTAGTTCATCGTTATCTCATCATGTATTAACAGTAGCGATTAAAAATATTACTGATAGCACTGTCTTCGAATCTATAGATAATGGCCAATTACTAGTTACTTCAAAGATTATAAAGTATGTGTTCAGGTAGCGCACAAAAACTTCTCAGGGAAGTCTCACGGTCGAAAGTCCCTAACTCGATCTACTGTCAACTGACAACACCAATCGATCTGCATCTGATTTGTCAATAAAAACAGTAAAATATCATTGAATTATAATTAGGGCATTGAGTTAATCAAATAAATTATAATTCAAGTACTTAATTAAATTTTACTGCTATATATAGGATTATCTAAATCGAAAAACTCAAGAACTCATGTGACTTAGGGCCTTTCCAGATTCCCCTCCCAGCTGTGTCGCCCGTTTGGTCATTTAAAGGCAATTAACAGTTGGTAAAGTTGTGGTTTGCTATCTCGAAAAGCTTCTTGGTAGATTTTGAGCTTCCGTGCAGAGTTTTATGTGAGGATGGGTATTCAGGTTGGCCCCATAAATTAAGAAAAACATCTAGATTAGCATCCTATAACGCTTCTTCCAGAGTTTTGTTATCAACATGCGCATGCTAATAATTCTAAGTGATTGTTTAAGCAATGTAATGTAGAATACTTTTGATCTACTCATTCTATATAAATGTAGTTATTACTGATAAACTATTTACATGCTGGGTAAACCGATACGCATTGATTTGATTGTGCGTGAATCAAATACATTGAATGACTTTGGTTTTGTACCGATCAACTTTCAATGTAATATTTGGGACATTGTGCCGATTGATTGATGTGTGATTGGGATTACACAGAAAGCTGGAGCCAAGTCTATGCAGAGGAATTCATCCATATTCTTGCTTACATAAGAACTCACACCATTTTCTAGAATAAGTAGAGCTTTCTACGTCAGGTATTGGTACAATCAGTAATAAAAACAAAATGTTGCTTCATTATCAAGGTAGAAGTATAGTCAAAAGAACAAGGGATATGGTGGAATACCTTTGGCTTAATTTTTTTATTTTATTTTAATTCATATTAATATATTGGTGTGTCTTTATACAACTTTAAGAAATTTTGATTTAATTTAGGATTTTAACTGGTGGAGTTACATGTATAGATTTAGTATGATTTTGGAAAAATGTTTTTAGATTTAATTTCTCACCTGCATTAAGGGACTTTTAATTAAAGCAAGATGAAATCCTGCATACTACAGTATTGCGAGGACACACTGCAATAGTAAAATCACGAAAATCTGAATAAACTGAATGAAAAGTTACAAAATCAAATCAATAAACTCACAAAGACAATTAAAAAAAAGTTAGGAAATAATGTGAATGCAGCCTTAATGGAAACATGCTGGAAAAATTTAGCCGATGATAAATATGGGATATGATAGTAATGACTTTACCTTTCTTTTCCGTTTACCACTGACAAGATAATTGTTCAGACTTTATCATCTAAATCTCTGCCAACTCACACTAGATTTGAAGGACAGGTTATAATCTTTAATTTAGAAGCAACCTCATGGGATCATGACTTCGAAGAAAATTGGGATTTACAGTTGTAAAAATTTTCTATGAAAGTCTCGTAGAATGGCCTCAGAATAAAGTGTTGCCAGTAGCGACTTGTTAGTGAATGCTACTTCGTAGCCAGGACGACACTTTCCTATGTTAGGTTGCCTGCAATATAACCTTCTGCTTGTATTAAGCCTGTATCGTCCAGGGGGTGTCTAGGAGATTCTGCACCCCAAGCCCTTGAGTTTTTCGAGTTGATTAAATCCACACTATAGTGAAGAATTTCATTTGGTACTTGTCGATTTAACAATTTTGTATTAGATGCTACTAGTTAATTTGACAAATTTAGTTTTTACTGTTTTGTTGCCAAAATGCAGTAAATCAGAAGAATCTATGCATATCTTGAGCGATACGAGCTAGACTTTCGACCATGGACCTCCCCTTGTATGCGCTACTGCGTTGATATATTGTATTTTAGTTACACAAGTAGAACGCGATATGTTTCTTATTTTCCAAGCATTTGTACCTTTTATAAACTACTTTTTGTTTAAAAGAAAATAAAGAAAATTAAAAAATATAAATCTGATTTTTTTTAAAAGAAATCTAACTTTGGTGCGAGCAGTTCTTACATTTCCAATAACAAAGCGCACATCCCTGTTTTAGCTTCCCTAAAAGTTTTCCACAGGTTTACAAAACTAACTTAAAACCTAATTTTTATTTTGTAAAATACTTAGAGAATTTTAAAAAATTGTGGTTGGTAAAGCTTTTTCACCCAAATACTTAACCATTAATTTTTACTGTGAAATTTTAACCTGAATTTAGAATTATTCTAAATTTCTCTTTCATTGCAAATAAAAAATTTTAAAAAGGAAAACAGAGAAAAATAAAATATGATCAGAGAAGCAAGGGTTTTTTAAAAGATCACCTGATGTTAATAAAATTATATTATTTTCCGTTTTTAATCATCTTTTATTTGAACTATTGTGGTCATTTGAATTAACAAAATCTTTCAAAGATTATTTTTAATTTATAATCACGTCGTAGAATTGATGTTTCATCTAAGCAATATAAAATGAATTCTAGCCGAATACAAAAAATTAATATTCCGATAATCTTGACCACGCGCACTTAGGTCAAACCTTACCTTTTCTGGAAAGTTCGAAATCAATTAATATTCTTCGCGTTATAATCCCATAGAAGAGCCTGAAAATTTCTAGGAAACCCTCTCAGTTCAAAAGCGTAATCGATCATCACAGAGATAGCAATCAAGGAACAAATCAAGTGTAGCCATTGTCCGCTAACTATGAGTTCGATCAAAGCCGCAATCTTTTTTTGACTCTTCAAGGGCTAAAACGCAAATTTCAGAGCATTACAAGTGGTTAAATTGCCGCAATTACTCATCAGGAAGACAGCTAGTTTTAAAGAAGACGAGAGCTATACCTTCGCAAAAAATGGATATTAGTTTCATAAAAAATGCAAACATTTTGAAGTTTTAGGTCAGAATGTAATTATGTAACCAAAAGAGGTGCAATTTTTTGTAGTTTCAATGTGTTTTTTTTTTAATGATTGCACTTAATGCAACATGGAAAATTACAGAGTTATAAAACACTTAAAAGGGGTAAGTGATAAATATCAGTTACTTTTTTATAATCTATACATTGTCAAAGTTAAATCACGCGCAGAACTAATATCATGTTTAATGCTATGCTATTTTGAAAAAAAGAACTGAATATGCCATTTTCAAAATGGCTTCCCTCTGTCAGCCATTTTGAATTCATCAATTTAGTCTTAATCCTATGGAATATCTTTTTAACATCTCGTATTTAGATTATTGCCTTAAATGCAATAAAATCCATTTGAGTGAACAAAAATAAGGAAGTCTTATTATCTTCCTTTTTGTCTTATTACGTATATTTCTGTCAAATTTTTGAAAATAATTTAAAATATTTTTAAGGATCTGAAAATCAAAAGAAAAATTTTAAATACTTTCTAAAGTTTTTAGGTATACTTTAAAGCACAATCTAATTGGGTCCGAACCCATGGGCTCGGCCTCGGGGAAGGAGGGGGGGGGGGAGAGCGTTCACCTCAACCTCAATAAGATCATCATCAGAAAAATTTTAATATTATATTGCCTGACATTTTCCCCAAGAAAACTGAGAATTTAGAGCTTTGTGCCAACAGGCAACAGAGGCTAAAAATTTAATTATATTAAGTAACTTTTCTTCGAAATCTTAGAAATAATTTTGTTATGAATTAAAATACAATAATTATCATAAACTTAAGTAATTTAAAGTACTTTATGTGGTGGATATGTATTTTATATAAAATCATTTTTATGGTTTCAAAATTATAACGGTTATGTAGGTTTTTTTTTAATTTTAATTATTTTTTTTTATAGTTTGCAAAGTAAGAGCTTCAGATGAAGATGTGTTTAGAGACACCTAATATTAAAAACGCTTTTAACATATCTTGTATAGCTGCTCTTGTGATTTTTCAAGCTCTTTGCATACCCGTAGAGACGCATATATCTGTTCGAAAATCCATATTTTTGGGAATTGACCTCAGATAAAATAATCATTAAATTTGATACTATTTAGAACAAACACGTAAATTCAACGTTGTGATTTTTGTAAAATAAACAAAGCTATTTGTTATGAACGATACGATTTCGATATATAAACACAACCTAAAAATAATATGTTGAGATTACTTAACTATTAAAATTAGGGTACTTACGTATTATACCGCGTCGTCCAAATTCCTCAAATAAAAAACATCGCCAAATACCTCGATATGCAGCCAATAGTGGAAACCGTTCCCCACGCATGTTCAAATTAAATAATAATAGCGACGACAGCATTTGGCGACATCTTTTTATTTGGCAATTTTGCTCGACGGTATAATACGTATCAAAATTATAAGATCTAATATTAAGATAGTTTGCCAAATGATTTCTTTAAATAAATATTTCTTTTTACTTTTATTCAAAATCTTAAGTTAGTTATTTGCTAATAAAAAAAGAAAGAATTTATTAGCTTCGAAAGTATTCAAGAAAAGTATGTTTTCTTATTTAACTGGTGCTTAGTATTCATATTAACTCAGCTTAAAATGACCCAGGTAGCCCGAACTTCGCAATAAACTTCAACCATTTTTTACCACTAATCAACCATCTAACTGCCTAAAACGATCGTCAACCGCTAAGTTATGTCAAAGAAGAAACAATTCCAGCCACAGCATGCTCGCTAGATAAGAATCCCTCCATTTCTGTCTCATAAAAATCCATCTAGTCCGTCAGGGGAAAAAAACAATAAATCTTTTTTTAATAACTAGCCCAAGATATAAACGATATCTCAATCAAGTAAAGGTTATACGAGCATGTCTTTAGAAGAACTTTTACTTTCGAATTCCGTTCTCACCATCTCCCCCCCCCCATCGAACAGTTGCATTTTCTTTTATTTTCTTGTTCCCCAAATGCTTCTGCCCATAAATCACGAACGTTACTGTCAATAACCCAGATTAGCGATGGAATGCTGTTCCCTTCGGCAGTCGTATTTCCCATTCACGGCACAGACATCAAGATATTGGTGACTTATTCAGCAGCAGTAGAGGGGGGCTCGCAATGATTTAGCCAACCGATAACGGAGCAATCATAAATATGAGGCTAGATTAATTGGACGAGTGTCGCTCGTATTTCCGTCCGATGTATGTCGAATTTGCAATAAATTCATTTCCATCTGGGCATTATCTGGCCGCTTTATTAGTTATTTGTCCCCGCTATTGTCAATGCAGGGCGACGTGCATCTTTTACGGCCAAGATGTAAATAAGAGTGGACGTGGATGAAATGTCGTTCGGTCCTCACGAGGCGAAGGTTGTTCTTTCAGCCAGATATGTCATTGATATGGTAAAGATTTATCATTGGCAGATGAAATCAAAGATGGCAGACTGCTTTTTCTCTACCGAAAAAGAATGGCTATGCACATATACCTTTATTTATTGCTGTTGAATTTAATTTGGTTGTCAGTTGATTTCGATTCAATATGTTAAATTTATCTTAGTCTGGAGAGTGGGCAATGATTCTGTCGTAATTTTTGAAAGAAAAAAGATCGTTGCATACACATCTCTGGATCAACCACAAAAATGTCATTTTTTTTAAAAAAAAAAAATCGAAAACAAAGAATCTTTTGCATAGATGTGACATGATGAAGGAATTTAAAAAAAATCTTAATATCGAACACTTTTATGCTGTAGAAGTAATTCTTCTACAACTCGTTATTTTAAAAAAGCACAAGAGACAAAAGCTTAAGATATTTTCATGAATTCATTTACTCTCGGTGCCTAAGCCGAACGACAGTTGCTATTACATAAATGATCGAAGGGATTCTAACTGAACACTTCAAGATATCAACTCTTGCTTCATAATATTTTTGATCATTATTTTTATGTAGAAAATTTCAATAGTACTCACGTGTTTGGTAAAAATACTTTGCTGTGTAAAATCGTCTGTTTCAACATGCGTATTGAATTAGGTTCCCTCTAGTATTAATTATCTTAAGTAAATGACTATAGTTACAACAGACTGAATACTTGAGATTATTGAACTAATAGAAAAATTACTGCAATGCAAATCTAAGTCTTTCGCAAGTCTTGAATGACATTCTTACTAGTATACAGCTGCAAAGCATTTCTTCAAAAAAATACTATGCATTGTAAATCATACTAACTTACTTTATTAATTATTAGAACAATCAACAACAATTTTGAAAAAGCATCATAAAGAAGAAATAAAAGAAGGATAGAAATATAAATTATTTAGAATGTTTATCAACGGTTTAAAGTAAAGATATTCGAAAGCATACAGTTATTGCTTATAAAGGAGCGCTTTTTTTAGGTTTTATTTTATTAAATTAGAAAAAATTTTCCTTTGTTCTTGAAGAAATTAAACTGTTCAAAATGATTACAGTCCCACAATTACTTTTAAATTCTACAGCCAATTTTTCCTCGATCGCCGTGATTATGTTTACACAATTAAGACGCTCCTTGGCAGGGAAGTCTTAAAGCATGGACCAACTGGGCTCAGGGCCTCCGCCTCGATAGGAGCCTTGTCTCATTCTCAATTTAGCCTTAATAAGATGATGATCCGAATAATTTTAACTGCCAAATGTTATTTCCGGACGCATTCTCCGAAAAACTGGGAATTTCAAACTGTATGTCAACTGGCAACAGTGGTAATACTGCATTATTATGTGATGGCCATCGTCCATGTATAGACCTAGGCCTACCACGATTTGCCATCATAACTCATTCAGCAAAAGGTTGCAGATGGTCGAGCAGCTTTGTATGATTGTGAGTCATACACATTTATTTGCTGTGGGTTACTGTTTGGGCGAGTATTTGACAACGTACGTCTACTTTTAAGGGTCAAAGGTGGGGGCCTTACCTTTGTGTACGGACCCAAGGCCTACTTTTGTGTACGGACCCAGGGCCTAACTTTGTGCATGGGTCCAGGGCCTATCTTTGTGCATGGGTCCAGGCCTACCTTTGTGTACGGTCCCAGGGCCTAACTCTGTGCATGGGCCCAGGGCTTACCTTTGTGTATGGGCTCAGGGCCTACCTTGGCTCAGGGCCCAGGGCCTCAAGAAGTCTTAAGACGTCCTTGCTCTTTGGTAAATGTTATAAGATATATTTAGTGCCTGGGTTGTCAAAACTTCGCAATTTAAAGAATAATAGCTTTCCGATAACGCAATTACGCTTAAGCATGTAAGTTGAACAAAATATATGGCCGTGTGGTAGCGAGAGGTCATAGTACCGAACTCGTGAACTCCAGTCCTAGTACCAATGAAGACCCGTCGTGTAAAGGAGCTGATCCACGTTAAATTGGTAGTGGCTCAGGTTGGCGTCGGAGTGTTTAGTGCCAGGTTATGTGTCGGCCTCGTCAATTGACCGAGGTTCATAATTACAAAGCTTGTAGCCACTAGACCGCTTTCTCTTTGCTTTAGAATGTGATGTTAGCAAAGAATCAAACCATTAACAAAACATTTAAAGTTTAAGAACTGAGACTTAACGAACGCTTCAAAGCTTACAGAATGCGGTTTTAACAATGTTAAAAATAGCTTTATGTTTATTTCGTATTTTGTAGACAAAGAAGAAAAAAAAACAATTAAAAAGAAGAATAAATAGGTAGTGTTTTGTCAAGTACCATCAAACTGACGGATGTGCTAAATCTTGGCATCCATTCAGAGTGTTAACCTGAGTCATGTCTTTCTGAATATGCGACGCCTGTTTCCGGCCGGGCCAAAAAACATAAGGAAAATTTCATTTTCTCCTTTAGCTCTTTATTTAGCTAAATAATTTATTTAAGTAATCAAAGTATTTATAGTCAACTTTTAAACATTTTCTGTATGAAGCCCATTTGTCAGAGCAAAGAACTAACTTTAAATATCAAAATTTCAGTTGGAAAAAAATTAAGTTTTATACTTTTTTATGAAAAAGAAATTCCAATTCAAGTTATTTTGGAACCTACATTTGAATATAATTGCTTCTAAGAAACTTATTTTAACAAGCATCATTAACAAAAGAACAAAAAAAGATTTTTGGCATCAGAAATTTTAACTTTTAAGATTTATATAAATGCTTTGTATATCATCTCTCACAGCATTACATTAATATTTGAATGTTGTTGGAGTTGCGGTCCATCAAACATTGACGTGGATTACTTAACGATGACAAAATTTCACATTTCTCATACTTATATTTAATCATTTTGCTAAGTTGTATTCATTATGTTTATATATTTAATAATTTTGGATGGAAAGTAATTGAAACACGCGTACCAATCGTTTACTTAACTTATAATAAATTGAACCTGTGCAGTTAAAATGAAAACAGAGGATTATCTTTGATCAACTTTATTAGTAAAATCCTTTACTGTCACTTAATAAAATTCATTAAGATTTTAAAATAGAAAAGAACTAATGAACTATAATTAAAAATGTTCGTTGATAGTTTATATATGAAGGCTTAACGACGAATCATCTGGAAATACGAACCAATCTCATAAAAAAAGTGTTTATATATAATCATCCATGTATAATATATTATCTTGTTATAAATATTCCAATTCATCAGAAACAATTGAGAGTGTTAAATGATATGTTTAAACATTTTATAATATCATATAAATAATTATTCGCTGTTTAAGTTAATTAATAAAAATTAGATATAAGGATTTACTTCTACATATATTAAATATATTTTTGTGTAAATTGCATCCTCTACTAATAGGAAAATAAATACATTGATTAAGTATATTAAAATACAATAAAATAACAGCTACATCTCTAACTTTTTATTATGCACAAATTATTAAACTGTTTTAAGGCTTGGACTTTTTATGTTGATTGTTAAGCAGTAGATAGTTTATTATGGAATAAATTATTTAAGAGCTGTGTGGGAAACATTTGTTCTGAGACTTTTTGATGTTGTTTTTTTGATAAAATTTGTGGAAAATAAACTATATATATATATATATATATATATATATATATTATCATTTAAGAATTTTGGATTTTACGGATATATCTTATCATAATTTTAAAGCATCGCTATGTTTAAAAATAATAAAATAAGAAAGAACTAGGAAAACTAGGCGTAGCAAAAAATACAGTCATTCTAAATTATTTTTTTATTCGCAATATTATTCGAATAATATCCAAATGGCTGCGGATAATACTAAAACAAATTAAAAATCAAAATTTAAACTCCCAATCATAATAGCGTCTTGAATAAAGTATACGAGCATTCACGTTCCTAAACTCCATTTCTTGTCATAAAATAATTAAGAACCAGAATACGGTGCACAAGAGAACAAAAAGCTTTTCGAAGAGCAGCAAAAGACATCTCAACTACTAAAACGATCTCGGTTTATTTAAACTTTCAACTTTTATTCTCTTCAAAACAATAGAAAAATAATTAGTGGAAAGAGAAGAATGCTTTATCTAGCCCTCTACACAACTGGCTTTTCTATATTTGCCGCACTAAAAAAAAAGTCTCCTTCTTTTGGTCAACTAAATTTCCCAGGAGAAACATTTTGGATTTTACTTCTCACTGAGTGTCTCTCAGGTCATGCATTTTGAACTTGAAGTTGGAAGAAGTTTGGAGTTCAAAATGATTGTGGAAAAATTCCTGTTTTGGTGAAGAATTATTTAGAAGAATGATGGCGTTTTTGGAATGTGAATCCAATGCTTTATTATGCAGAATGATGACATTTCTTTCCAATTCAACCACAAAAGCGAAAATGCAGTGGGAAAATTGCTGATAATTATTACGCTCCGGCAAAAAGATGAAAAACAGTTAAAAAGCAAGAAAATAGTTCTTTAAGGCATCCATTTCGCCTGTAAAAGAGCGGTGAACTTTTAAGTCCAAAAAGAAAAATTTCGCACCTAAGTTTTGGAGGTGAAAATAATTCCATGAATGGTAGATAATGTTGTTATGCTTATTCTCTAGTCGGCAGTATAGATCTGCTCATATTTTTTAAAAACCAAAACACTAAAAGATAAAGAAAAAGGGAGAAGAATAAAATTAGAATGATGGATGCGTATACATCTCCATATGTCCGCTTTAATTTTGATCTAATTGAAGGTTTGGATGTATTGAAATGAAATGACTGCTCACGATCTGTTTTACTATCTATCAAGATGTATCTGAGTAAGATGGAGAATTTCCAGAAGGGGTTTTAGAGAAGACGTCAGCTATCAAAGAGTGATATTTTAATCTGGAGAAATGAGGTGATTGAATTATTCGAAATTGAGTGGTTGAAATCACAAATATTTGTCAAAGTTTGATGGATTTTTTATTGGCAAATTATTTTATATGTTACAACTTAGTGACCAACTGCATCAAATGTTGATATTTTCTATCTTTTGAAAGACTATTTACTATATTTGAAATTAAATACTTCCTCCAGAGTTGACTGATGGTAAATCAATAAACGAACAGTATTTTGATATTTAGTGTCAGTTGAATTAGAATATACATATAAATTTTTTAGGATATAATTGCAATAAAAAACTATTTTAAGTATCCGATTATTTGTGACAGCTTTTTTTTTAAAAAAAAATTGAGGTATGAGGATTTTTGGGGGTTTTAGATTTGTTTAGTTCATTTTAAGAAAAATATGCTAAAATTAAGGAGATAAAAAGAAAATATTATTACTAAAAGGGGAAAAAATTGGTAAAAATGTACAAAAAATAAAATAAACGTGGCCTTTTCTGTACCAAAAATTTATGAACAAATTTTCAATTTTTCAATTCTGATGTGTTGCTATATAATTCATTTTAGAAATGCCCGTCAGGATAAGAGATATTTTAATTTTTACAAAAACTACAGCATTTTATTTTAGTTATTATATGAAATTACTTTAAAAAAAAACAGTGATTAAATTAACATAAGGAACTATAAATTTTGTAATAAAACAGTGATTGATAAATCTGAAGGTTAAAACACTTCTACTATTATACAGAACACACACAAAAAATTTCAGCTAATTATTTTCAAAACCTTTTTAAGAAATCACTGGCCCCATTTGAGCATTTTCAAAAAAAAAAAAAACACACACACTTCAAGTAAAATATGTTTTAAAGTATGAGGTCTTGCTCTTCAAGTGTAATGGCATCTGCTTTTACTAAAACACTTTAGTTTTTGTTCTAGTGAACGGAAAATGATAAACTTGGTATTTTTATAAAGCTAATAAGATGGCCTATAAAATAAAATCCTAAAAAAATTTGTCAATTTTTGGCAAAATTCACAATTTTAGGGTAGTTGGATACCTTAGACGCAATTTTTTTGGCAAAAAATGAAGAAAGAATGATGTATTTTCGGAACATTTAGCTTTTTATGAAAATTGATTCGACAATATTTTGCCTGTATATAGCTAGGACTTGTATACCGGGGCTGAAATAGGATTTTTGAAAAATTCACATTGATTTCAAAGTTGAGATCAATTGAAATAATAACAGGTGTTTTTTGTTGAAATTTCTTACTCTCTGATATATTATAATATAAATAAACTCACTTCTAAATTATATATTTCAAAAATTCTAATCCAGGCAGAAACAGAAGTTTAGTTGTATTTGAGCAAAAATATTATTATTATTATTATAGAAGCATTTTCAATAAAAGAAAAATGCTTTGAATATATGTAATTTTTCCTTCCCTTTTTTGACAAAAAGTTTCATTTATAAATAATTTTTTCATGGTAATATTATTCATAAAATATTTTGACTATACATTCTAATTTAGGTGACACTAAATATAAAAATAATATTCATTTATCGTTTCTTTCAAAATAACAGTTCTGAATGTAGTCGGATATTTTAATAAGAGTATGGATTATACATTTCAAATTATGCATATCTCAAAAATCTTAGTTCAATCCCAATATAGAAACTGTAGCTATATATAAGCAATATATTATTATTATTATTATAGAAGCATTTTTCATAAAAGAAATATGTTTTAAAAATTTCATTTTTTTCCCCTTCATTTTTTGCATTTAAATAAATTTTTCTTGTAATGATAATTTTAAAACAATTTTATATGTATATTTTATATGTATATTGTAATTCAGCTGGCACTAAATCTCAAAAATTTATTCATTTATATTCTTTTTCAAAATCATGGTTTCTAACGTAATCAGTCACCTTAAGTATTTCGATTCATTTCAAAATCAAAATAATACATCATTTTACTAATTGATCTGGCATTTTTAAAGAAAATATTGCATCTAAAAGAGATTATTATTATTGAAGACCCCCTTTTTCATGAGAATTAGCTTTTAAAAACTGATCAAATTTTTCACTGTAATCTATGCGTTAAAAATAAAAAGAATGTGTGTAATTATAAATGACAATAATAAGAATATTTTCTTAATTTCCTCTTGTCTATAATTATACAAAAAACAATTGCTCATATAACTTTTGTAATTTAATAAAGAAATAGCTAATTATTTGTTGATCCACTTTTAATAACCAGTAATAATCTGTACTTTTAAACGTGCAGTATTTACAAATTATACAAAACTGCACAAGATTATACATCCAAATGAAAAGTTTAAAAATCAAGATTAATCGTCACGCAACATCAATCACTGTAACATTTTAGAAATGATCGTTTACGCTTGATTAAACTTAAATTAGTTCAATTGATAGTTAATCATAATAAGTCATACTTTTGTGAAGTAATAAAGCAAGTAAGTTATAACATCACGCCATGTTAGAAATCGTTGGTATGCTTTGCATAGAATTTATAAATGAATTTTTAATGTTCCATTTTTTATTGTATTCTCCATATTGAATTGAATAAAAATGAATAACCCATGGCACTTTTTCTGGTTTCTAACCGGTCTTCAAGGTTTTTATCGTTCTTTGTAATAGAATGCCAATGATTATTATATGGAAACGTTCGAGAATTCCATCTTCCACCATTTGGCGACGTTCCCTGAAGGCGTGAAATAGAAAGTCGTAGTTCACAGCAGTCCCATGCTACCATTTTTCTGCTTTTGTTATTTTCCTAAGAAGAGTAATGAACACTAAGATTTATAACAATCAGATAAACTTCCGAAGCTTCCAATGGACCTTGTTTCTTTTTTTTTTCCTTCCCATTTTATTTTATTTCTTTTTTTATTTTTAAAAAAAGTAAGAGCTGTTGCGGAAGTGAAACTTATACTCAGTTTTTCACTCGATAATTCTTTGCTTTTCTTTATTTCGTTTTTAAACACGATGATCATTTAAATGCTGCAGAAGGTTCGGGGTTAAGCCATTTCAATGACTATAGGTTCTGTGATGGAAAAGATAAATTTTACGAAGTCAAAGAGGAAAAAATATACCAAGAAAAGTCTTGATCGACGTGATGCGCCAGTGTGTCTTTAATTATTTTGCAATGACAGCGATGAATGTAAAATTATGGGAGACAGGTAATCTTTTGGACGTGTTTCGGCTGTATATGACTTCAAAATATCGACGGTTTGGAGAGTGTTACATCACCTTTGCTCTTATTATAGCTATATTATATAACATGTTTGTAACTTTCAGCTTAATATACGTCATCGATGTAACTTTTTTTACCAATTTTGTACGATTGATGGAGTTTTCTCCCCTAAGTTTAGTAAGATCTAAAACTTACAATCCGAATGTTTCGCTTGCAAATGTGATTCATTTACAAAAAGTATCGGTTATGAGTTAAATTCGTGACGGTCACATGATAAATGCAATCATGTGCTCTCCATTGAATTTAAAAATGATATAAGACTTATTTTTGTTATTTTTCTTTTAAAATTTAGATAAAATTTCAAATTTGATAATGAGGCAAAGATGTTTTAAGTATTAAGATATTGTTACGAATTTCGTGTAAATAATGCAAACAATTTCTGTCTGGATGTGTAATATGTTAATATTGCTTTCTGTTGTATTTATTTATGCTAAAATTGTAATATTCGCAAGCAACGCCGTTCCTTATATAATAGTGGTGATTCAATGGAAACTTGGCGATAGAGCCAAATTGGCATCATTTTTGGAGGCCATGTTAACGACTTGCCGACCCTGTTGGTGACCCTTTTTGGCGAGAGATCATGCTTCTGGAAATTACTGGAGAAATCTATTAATACCACGATCTATAACGTAAGCGGGTGAGTGAGGGAGTGAATGTAAACTTCTCACTGTTCAGGTACTCGATGACATAAGCGGACCTTTCAAGAAATTAGTAGCAACCGCTCGCTGAAGTCGAGTCAGTATTGTTTTGACCTTTGACGAGTCGACTAGCGATTAGTTGCAACGATCGAGCGAGTGCTTGCGAATAATCTTAATCATTATGTATTTGTATTTTTATACACTGCTAGTCGTGTCTGAGAGCGTTAGAAAGTGTGAAAGCCTTCTGGGATTTATTTTGCGAATTTTGCTGTTGTATCCTGTATTTCTAAGAATTGCTTTCTTACAATAAATTTTCATCGCTCTAAGAGCACTTTTTTTGCTCTTTGAGGCTTATAGTATCAAATTCTCGAACTCCGATCTACGTTGCAATATTCCTCACAAACAGTTTTTCAAAATTACAAAAAATTCTATTATTGCACGTATATTTTCAAATTAAGTGCATTTTGTTTACCTATGTATTTTTTTAATTCCTAGTATATTATTAGCTCACTCTCTCTCCCTATATTTATTTATATATTTATATAACTTGTTCAAATTTTCAATTGTTATTAAAATACTTTCTATTCATCCAATCAAGTTCAAATAAATTTTTTTAAACTTGTAGTGGATGACACTTGATGTTAATATAGTTTTTTTCAAATATTAATTTATTAATTACTGGTTAATTAATTTAATTAATTATCAGTTTTCGACGCCAAGTTAGATTCGTCTCCATTGTTGTAACAATGTAACTGTTAAAACAATGACAAAAGTTGGCGTCGAAAACCGGTTTTTCAGCCAAACTGGGTGTGCATTGTTACAACAATGCAGACAAATCTCATGCTCTTTTTTTTCAATTCCTACTATTAGTTCTCTTTCTCCCTATATATATGCATATCTTGTTCAAATTTTCAATTTTTAATAAAATATTATCTATTCTTCCATTTAAAGCAGGAATTGGCTTAATTTTTTTTATATATATTACTTGTTTAAAAGAAAGTTTTTCTGCTAAAAGCAAAAGAAGACGGTGGCGAAGAGCATGAACCAATTGGCTAGAAACACGTGATTGCAGCTATCATGTGACTATGACGTCTATCATGTGACTATGACGTCGCATGAATTTATAAGCTATTGGCTGGAAACACGCGATTGCGGTTTTCGTATAACTTTGACGTCACGTGAATTTAGCCCATTGGGATATCTTTAAAGTACATTTTTAAGAAAAAGAAGTTTGTCGATTTGTATAATTTATTTCACATTTCTTACAGGTCAAAGTTTCGTTTTGCAAAGTTCATGAACCTTTTTATGAGACATTTATTTTAAAAAATAATAGAGCTCTTTTTACTGTCTATTTTTCTTTGAGAATCTAGCAGCTGTGTGTTGTGCGTACATCTTTCACAGATGATTATCAAACTGGTTTGTTTTATTTGCTTATCTTCAAAGTTAAGGTTCATTAATTTAAATTGATGAATGTCAACTATATAAAAAAAATAATCTTTTTCAATGGCTACATCATTTAAAAAAAATTAACTCTTATATATATTTAATATACATAACAGATATTTTTTCCAAAAAATTCATTTACTGCTTTCTTTGTTTTGAGAACAGATTAATTATTTAGTGTGACGTAAATGTTATTATTTTGTACACTCAAAATAGAAATAACATTAACCCCACAAAGGTAAATATCTTCCAAAGTAAAGATCATATGTGTATTTACTTTATTTTATTCTCTTTAAAATTTATGTAAACAGCTTACACTACCATCCATTCGTCAGCTAAAATAGATTAAAATGTACAATCAGGACAAAAATATGATATAAAAATGAGTTTTTTGAAATTTTTAATTTGATTTTTTCCCTTCTAAATAGAAGCCACTCTTTAAAAACTGATATGTTTTATTTCGAGTACTCTTTTAACGATCTAAGCTATTGTTTTTTATATATATAACTGGGTTTTTTTTCATTTATTTATAACTATTATACTATCACGCACAATAAGAAATTGTCCAGTCTGAGATTTTATAATAATTTAACTCGTAAAAAAAAAATGTACCATATTTTTATACTTGGGGTTTAAATTTTTTTTTAATAATCACACAGAAAATTAGTAAGTAATGAAACTTTAAGGAAATTTGAAAAAGTTTAAGCGGATTCGTCGAATTTAAAATATGCCAATACTCATGTTTGAAAACCACACACATATCCTGAAATCTGATATTTACAGCTTACTTATTTTTTTAAAATCATTTCATTTGTTTATTTTAATTGAATAAAATATTGTTTATGCGAAAACAGACGAAATTCAAGGACTCGAATATTCTTATGAAATCGGTCGATGAATATTGAAGTGGTTATTTATGTTTTTTTTCCGGCGTGATAATATTCTTGGAAGATACCCACAACATCAATATAATCAGGTAAAAAGTTGTATTTCCAAAATTCTACAACTGAAAGGTACGATCTCTCTTTTCAATAAATAAACGAATAGAAAACTAAGAAGGAGATTGCTCAAAAGGGTGGACTAAAGAGGGGGGGGGACCACTTGTTGGACTCTCTGGGTCTGGATGATCCATCACCATTTAGAACCTCAATAGTATGCTTTCAGAATCAATTCCTGGTAAAGTCCAAGGGTAAAGGCGAACGAATAAAAATGTATTTTTGAATTACTTGAGGGGGAAACGTGTTCAAACCAAGTGGCTTTGTAAATAGCTCTCAGCGGAATTTCGTTATTGTTATTTTTATTTAAAAACTTTCTTCTTCATCACAGGGATACATAAAAAAAAGTTTTTTATTGTTTTTCTTATAGTTTTTTCGAACTTCAAAATGAAGTTGCAGATCTTTTAAAAATATTTTTGTCTATGAAGTTTTACTGGTTCTAACTGGTGTTCGTCATTGTGGTATATTTACCATAGAAGAATCCTTGAGTTCGGTTTTATTAACTTCGTTTTTGAATGATACATGACTTATTAATAAAGGTTCTCGCGATTTTGAATTATAGTCAAATCGCAAAGATGATACCTTGAGCTGGTATACCGCTCTCTCCTGATTTCTATTGAACAATATCACCAAAGATTATCGCATTATTAAATTTTGTCTTATTAAAAGAAAGTACTCACTACATACTTTTAAGAGATTTTTATTTCTAACTAAGCATTAAAATGCTTGTTTTTATTAATTAGAATTATTAGTTGATAATTGAAATTCATTTGAAAATAATAAATAAATAATTTTTTTTAAGTACAAACTCAAACGGAGCTACATAAATTGATTGGAATCTTAGATAAACATAAATAAAAGGGCGCTCAGAGAACAATTCAATGGTCATATAAAACATGTTTAATGCTATCGTAAATTTAAAGGTCAGTAAAAAGCAATCAAGAAAAGAAATATATCTGAATAATATATCGCAAAAAAATAAATTAAGCGATAAAAAAAAATTAAAAATGAATGCACCTTCAATTAAATTAATCTCACACAGTTTAAAAATCAAGAATATCAATTCATTACATATTAAAATAAAGATTAAGAAGTAAAGTTTTTTCCTATGAATAATACCGTATTTATTCAAATCTAAGCCCCCAATGTTAATGCTCCTTAGGCGCAAAAAATTCATCGGATGGGAGAAATTGAATATAATACTGATGATTAGAGCAATGACACAGGTTCATATATGTACTTAAAAGTTTTTAATACATTGGTAAAATAAATTAATTCTTTTTTCACTTCTTATAAGTTCTCCTTTTAAATTTTTACTAATTTTATAAATATCAGATAATAATATAAACCATTTTACACAATTTTTATTATTTTTCCACAAAAACGTATGGTGGATTTGTGATGCGAATAGAATCTATGGCGGCTCAGATTCGAATAAATACGGTAATTTGAAATTACAAAAAAATATTTCATACTCTAAAAAGGGAGGCGTGTACACGCCCGCACACAAACACACACACATATATCTGACATTATTTTTGGGTTCTCCGGAACGCGCTAGATACTTAAGAAAACATTTCTAAGTAACATTTTGTATATTTAACTGATTATGTAAATAAAATATAATGAAGATCTATGAAATTCCTCTAATTGCTCGGAATCCAGAAACTTTTAAGTTTGTATATTTAAATTTAAAGTCACTAAATGATAATACTTTTCTTCAATTCAATGTCTTGATGATGACTTCATAATTATTCCACAGACGAAAACTCCTTCCTCTTAAATACTTAACTCCACGACAGCTCTTAACCATTGTTGATAAATTGCGCAACTTCCTGGAAATTCCTTTCAAATACTCAATTACAGCAATGCATTCAAGAGCGGCCGTCAACCATTTTCTGCAAATACACTTTCATAATCTATTAATTTCGACTAATAAAAGGAACAGTCCCTTCTGCGGAACAGACGGTTCTAAAGAGCGCTTTGGGTCAGTCTTAAGTCTGGGATCGAAACCTCCCTCACCTGATCCCGCAATTGTGTGTGTCGAAAAGTGAAGACAAACCATCCCACTGAAATATTCAGAGGGAAGAACATTAAAGCCCTCTCATTTATCTGGCCGATGCGGACAGGTCCAGTGGCGAGCAGAAAGCCATGCGATAATCCCTTCCAATCCATTGTGCCGGCCTAACATTCATCACCCTTTTCCTTGAGCCCTTCGCCCCATCCCCCCTCCATCTGACACTTGCTCGCTTTACCTCGCAAGGGAAATCCGAATATACTACAATGAAAGACAAAGTACCCGCCACATTTGGCAGGGTATCGTCCTCCTTGGCAAGAATTTTGTACACTTTATCAATGCTTTCATGCGCAGTGAAACTACTATTGCCATAAATGTTAGATATTATATTGATGTCATATTGAAATTAACATGTATGTCTCTCTGCAAAGAATTTGATAATTTTTTTTTAAAAAAAAGAGTATTATTTTAGTATAATTTTAAAATTTATATTTGAAGAAATGTGTGTAACAGCTTTCGCTCAACATCTTTTCTCTGATTCACGCGAAAAAGGATTATCCCATCCGGTGTAGTGGTTAGCATGAGTGCTTATTAATGTATAGTGCCTTCGTGGTATAGGGATACTCTAAATATTCGTCGAACCGCAAGTCTTCTCCAGGGATTGTTAGAAGAGGAAAAGAGATGGTTAATCCCCTGACTACCCCCCGTGGTGTTTTTCCTCAAAATTGGAGGTGAAACAGGGCCGTTTTATCCATTGGATGCTCGGAGCGGGTGCTTAGGGTCTGAGGCTCGGAAGGGACTTAAGGCGCCCGGACAAGCTGGACTTAACCAGATTTTCTGGTTATAAATTTCGATCCACCAGTGCCAAGAGGGCCAGTAGACCTTCTGCCCTCGGGATCCGAAATGAGCTTAAACCGGCACTGGGGTGAAACTTAGCTAAATCTGCTACAGCGAACGACAGGCTAATAACTAGCCAATTGCTACGATGAATTAGTGGGTTTTGATCTGATGTTACTGTCGATCAAGTGACATAAGCAACCACAGGATTATGCTCAAAGAACATATGAATAGAAAACTATTTTGTATCATAATTGTCACAAACTCCCATTTGCTTACAAGCGACAGCAGCGCCACCTTTATTAAAGAGAATTAATTGAATTCACAGAATTGAAATGGACGCGTAGGAGAAACATTGAGACTACGCGATAGATTCTAAAATTGATATAGATGTATATAAATGTTATTTGTTTTGTGTAATTAGTGTCGTAGTAATCGTGTATATATATATATAATGCCCCGTGTAATATTATTATGTGTGCTGCAGCAATTAAAATTTTATAGAAATTCACAAAAGTGCTTTTTATTCATGGACTTTGGTTTTAATCAAGGCGTGGCAGCCCTCCATTGACAAGGTAAGCCCTTTTACCTTGAATATTTTCTTCATTTTAAGTAACAAAAAATGAAAATAATACTTAAAGTAATTTAGACAAGTTGTTATACACTGAATTCATTTTATCTTTCCTAACAAGATTACAAACATCACTGGCGAAATAAGGAAATTCAGGCAGTGGCGCACCTGGGGGTCTGGACACCCCCGAAAGCCATTGATTTTTTTTTTTGATTGATGATAATCCTATATATATATAACGAAAAATTTAATTAAGTACTTGTAATTAACAATTTATTTTATTAATTAATGCTAATTACTAATTCAATAATTTATTTTTTACTGTTTTTTGTTAACAAAATCATAAGAATCAATTGATGTTGTCTTGAGGTATGATACGAGTTGGGGGACTTTCAACCATGGACACACCCCCTTGAAAAATTTTTGTGTGCACTACTGAATGCAGGTGATACCAAAATTTGTAAGATGAGTGAGTGTTTATTAACGTCACACTATAAAGCAACATGAGGTCTATTGGCCGCGGATCTCGTAATTTTGAACCTCGATCAAGTGACGAGGACAACACCTGATTTGACAACCCTTTTCTCCAAGCTACCACACCACACCAACGGGAGAACACTGAACCTCGACTGGTTAAACGTGCATCAGCCTCTCTACGCGGCGGGTCTTCAATGGTACTGGGCTAGAACTCAAAACACACCGACCACTAATTCGTAACCTTAACCACTAAGCCACCGTAGCTACCAACATCACTCTATAAAGTGAGCAGGAAATAGGCTCTATAATATTTTACAGGGAAGTAAGAAAATGATATAAATAATTTCTTGTTTGTAGATCAAAATATAAGTCTTTATTTGGGTGTGTGCATCTGTGTGTATATCATATTTTATACTATTTATCCCAAAGAGGGAGTGGTCATGTAATTAAAACTTAACGATTTAATTAACTAGATTTTTAAGATCTTTTTAGTTACTAGATTAATTTGCGGTGGGAGACACGTGGAAGGCACTACACACTTTTTTCAACGAATTTGAGTAAGTGTAATATCATATTTCTCTCATAGAAGCAAATATCCATCAATGCATTCTGTCTTAATTATTACTTCTACAGAATGAAAAATTAAACTTCACGAACATGACAAATTAACAATTTGTCACCACAGATAGATAAAAAAAAAAAAGCTTAACACTCTGTAAGTGAGTCATCAACTTAAATAATTACATCTAATTAAATCTATCACACATTCTTTGGATGCTTGATTATCTATGGTTTATATTTAAAAAAAACCTTCTAATTAATCGTTTCGTCACTAAAGCTGAAATGTCTAGTGATATAATTGATGGTATCATTCCTCTATGTAAAATTCTTCTTGCGCTAGTTTGCAAATCATTCAGAACTTCATAAAAAAAAGTGTGTATTTTTTTTTTTTTAAATCACCCTTAAATAATATATTTTCAGAATATATAACCAAATGTAATTTTTCTTGCCTTATTTCATTAATGTTTTGTACCTTCCAGATTCATAATTTTTACATAATATTTATAATTCAAAATTAATTACCTAATAAACCTTCGATGAAAATATTATTGCTTCTATTAAATATTTTTTTAACAAATGAGCTTCGTAATTCTAAATAGTCTGCTTAGAGATTAATCTATAAACTAAAATATTAGTCATTTTTATATTAAAGTTTTAATTCGTTAATACTTATATTTCAACAGACTACACCATTTACTAGGGACGTCTTAAGAGCCTCGTCCGTAATCGGGGCCTTGTCTCGTTCTCTGCTCAAACTAAATAAAATCATAATTCGAATAATTTCCACAGTAAAATGTTATTTCCAGTTGTATTCTAAAAGAAACTGTTAATACTGAACGATATGTCAACTGACTACATGTGATGACCATAGGCCTACCACCATACACCATCATTATTCATGCAGTCAAAAGCAATAGTCAGTTGAGCCGGTTACATTTAATTGTTTCGGGTTATTGTTTGTAGGAGTACTTGACAATGTATGCTATGTACTGCTAAGGATTATAGGTGGGGACTACATTTGTATAAAGACCCAGTGCATCAAGAAGTCTTAAGACGTCCCTGCCATTTGCATAATAAAGTGACGCAGCAAAGAATACTAAAGGGTTCCCTCAAATTTTAAAACACACACTTCCTCTTATTTTATATATATATATATATATATATATATTTGAACTTCGGAAACAATATAGTTTACTTTGGGTACATTGGTTTTTAATCACTCTTCCTCGGAAAACAGAAAAAGTAATAACTACAAATATTTTTTAATATAAATTATACTGATATTTTTTGCACAGAATACGTAGAAGTCAAATTTTTTCGAATTTGAAAGCTTATTTCTCAAAAATAACTCGAATTTTTTTACGAATTTATTTTTAATTATTGCATAGATAACAGAATTCTATAATAAAATACCTATTCAGTTTTGTAGAATTTTTAATATTGTACTTCATTTATTACTATAAAATTAATGTAATAGCAGACTTTTGAGTTATAATATTAAATTCTTTTGAAGTAATTTATGCGATAATCACACGGTAGATGTAAATAAAGGTAATTTCAAGCAAGAATTCAACATTGTATTATTTTTTTAAAACATTTCAAAATAATTTCCTGATTTCACTTAATCATTTTCAACAAAACTATTACTTATTACTTTCGACATGTTTGATATACTAATCAATAAACTCTGATGTAAAAATATACCAATATAATTTAAGATTTATAGATTAAGTTATTAGACGCGTATCGTTAACTTCGATTACATGAATTTATCGTCAATATAATTTTAAGAGTGGTTTAATAATCTTTCTTTTCGAAATATACGAGCTATTTAAAAACATTTATTTCTCCTCTGTAATTTCTTAAATTCCAATAACTATTAAATATGAAAAGAATTTCTATAGTACCCAGCAGAGATTTAGGATATTCAACTTTGAGCACACAAAGGCCCTAAACCTCGAATAGAAAGACGGAAGAAGAAGTTTGTTTTGAGAATATTTCAAAATTTTTTTTTATTCTAAAACGTCTCTAAAAATCTTTTGAGTGCTTCTTATTAAAGAAACAATTCTCTGATAAAACAAGCGAGTGCTTCTTATTAATGAAACAATTCTCTGATAAAACAATCAAGTGCTTATTATTAATGAAACCCCTCTAGATAAAACAAGAAAGGAGAAATCAAGCCTTAAAAGAAACATTTCATCTCAAGTTTCCTCCCCCCCCCCATTATTTTTGAAGTTATACTATTAGAGCTAATAGCCCATCCTCAGAAATTACCGTAAAATTTTAAATTAATATTAATTTCACGAAACAGATCAAGGGACGTCTCAAGACTTTTTGAAGCCTCGGGCTCCTACACAAAAGTAGGCCCTGGGCCCCTACACAAACGTAGGCCCACCTATGATCCTTAAAAGTAGACAGTGTATAGCATACATTGACAAATACTCGTACAAACAATAAACCGAAACAAATAAATGTGCATGACTTACAATCGCACAAACCGACTCGATCAACTACCGCCTTTTGACTGAATGAGTAATGATGGTGTATGGCGGTATTTCAGTGGCGCACATAAGGGGGTGTCCTAGGGGTCTGGATCCCCCCCCCAAATCCCTTGAGTTTTTTTCGATTGATGATAATCATATATATATACTCTTGTAGAGAAATTTTGATTATATATATATAACGTAAAATTCAATTAAGTATTTATAATTAACAATTTATTTTATTAATTAATGCTAATTATTATCTCCATAATTTATTTTTTGTTAACAAAAATTGACAAAATCAGAAAAATTAGTTGGCGTTGTCTTGAGGTATGATACGAGTTGGGAGACTTTCGACCATGAACCCCCCCCCCCTTCTTGAAAAATTTTTGTGTTCGCTACTGTGGTAGTCATAGGCCTAATACATGGACGACGGTCAATACATGTAGCCAATTGACATATCGTCCAAAATTCCCAGGTTTTTGCAGAATACAACTGGAAAAAACAATTTGATGATTGAAATTATTTCAATAATGATCTTAGAAGGGGTGTATCGAGAACGAGACAAAGGCCCCCATTGTGGTCGAAGCCTTGGACCCGACCCAATTGACCCATGCCTTAAGAAATCCCTGATCAGATCAGATTTTACTAATAAGATTGGCAAAAAATCCGAGGAAAATACTGCTTAAATGTAATTTTCTATGGTTGAAAAGATTTTTAAAAATCATCTAATTTTCTGACGATCTATAAAATTTTAAAAGATAAAAACTTTACGAATAGCCGAAAAATATCCATATTAGTTTATTTTTCCCAAATAAACCTCGAGCAAACACACGGAAAAGGAAATCATCCCGATTTTCGCCCAAGATATTTGGCGACCGAAAGTGGTCTGGAGCAACTTCCTATTCCCGGCAACCTCTCGCCGGCGACTAGTTCATTCCGTATGCTAATGAAGTTGAGCGGCAACTCGGCAGAAGGCAACAGATGAAAAGTGTCAACGTAGATTGGGATTAATCGTCAGAACACCGATCGCTCCGTCCCTGCTCACCTAGGAAGCCAAGCCCCCCTCCTTCGCGATTTTAAATCCGAAGGCAGTGAAAAACAATACTAATAATAAGCGCCGCCTGATTGCTAGGGTGAGGGGGACTAAAAAGTCAATTTGATCCACAATATTAGTGAAATGAGAATGAATGGAGTCCACAGCGGGCTACGAACTGATGCTATTTCCTTCGAAGATTGTGTATTTGATGTGTTTATGCAAATTTAGTGAGTTGGGAGGATTGATAGAACGGGGAAAGATATGTAGTCGATAAGATTCTTCGGTTAAATTGAAGTTCATTTGCCTTTTTATGTCGTAGGGACATCCTGGACAATATATCTTTTTCAATCTTTTCTACAGTTTGTAGGATTTAGTATTGGTACATAAGTGAATTAAACTGTGCAAATTGTTGTTATGTATCTATATAATTATATAATGTCACTTTGAGGTCACTTTTGTGTATTTTAAGTTAAAGATAAAATATACTTGCAAATTTATAGGATGTAGAAATAAAACTATTTTCAAACAATGCACGGTTACATTTAAAAATTGAGTTTCTTGTAAGGAAAGAAATTCAAGATAATGGTAATCGTGTTCTTAAGAAAACTTTTTACTTTAAGAGCAACGTTCCAATGAAGGAAGATTATTCATTTAAAATCTCTGCTAGCTGATTCCATTTTATATTATAATACCTTAGCAATTTATTAAATGATTCTTGTAGTATTAGTCTAGTAATTTTCTTCTACATTGGCCCCCAAAAGTTAACGCATTTTTAGAAGCTCACCATTAAAAAAATGACAGCAACAATAAATTTCATTGTTTACATGAACGGTAATCATATACTTTAAGGAAGCTTGTATGAAAAAAATAATTGACATAAAACTTTTATTTAAAGAAACGGAGATTTAAGTAGAAATTAGAGAACACGTGAAAAAATCAAATTTACTTAGCTTGGTGTGAGCCTTATGTGTATGATTGCTAATCTTCAATTAGTTGTTGGTAATTTTTTGACAATACCCAGAAAAGTCTAGAAATGCCTTGGAGAAATTATTTACTTTATTCACACATTTAGGTGACAGGCATTGGGATGGATGGAAAAGAGCTTCTCACAAGCTGATGTTGCTAGAGTGTCTCAAACTGGCTCCCAGTGTAATCCGACGATTGCTGGATCAATTGGAATTTATGTAGAAGATATTCTATGTAGAGTATGACTATGTATGTAGAAGATATGTTCTAGGTCATTCGTGATTTACAACACCTGAGGAAGACTGTTTTCTAGCTCTTTTAGGCTGAATGAGGAAAAGCACTACAATGCCTCAACTCGTTGCAGATCATTTTGTTGTATCATTAACAAGAATCTTCTCTACAATGGTGCAAAAACGCCTTCACAATGCAAGTCTCTATGCAAAACGACCAGTTATGAATGCTCCCCAAAGCCATCGACAAAGATGCGCCCTTTTATGTTGGGCATTTGTTTTCCTGGGCTAGGTAGCAGTAGACTTATGAATTCCTCATACAGAGTCCAGGAAGAGTGATTCAGGGTGTCTGCTGATTTGGAGGGAACAACCCGCCAGATACAACCAATCCAACAATGTTGAAAAAATACAATTACAAAGGTGATGGAAGCATGGTTTGGAAATAGATCTCTCTCTGTGGTCACACTACCTGCATGTGATCATGGAGGAAAGAAATATGGAGGTGAAATCCTTGATCGATACACACACACACACACACACACACACACACACACACATTCACCCATACACCATTGATATTAGCAATGAAAACTTCTGATGAATGATAACGCTAGAAATCACCGAGCTGTGCTTTTTATGTTTTTTATTCAGGATCATAGTTTGGAACAAACTGAATGGTCAGCTCATTCGCCAGACCTGAATCCGTTAGAGCATACTTAGGGCTACCTTGGTCTACCAAGGTGTAAGGTCTTGGGTAGGTCCCACACGTAAGGACCTACTCCAAGGTCCTTACATAACCTGGAACAAGGTTTATTCCATATTTAGTCCTCGCTTCCCATTTCGGTGTCTTCTGACTTAATTGGAAGCATGGAAATGTCGCCACCAATGCATTGCACTTAATAATGGATAGATTTCATATAATAACCCATTTTTGTAATATTTCCAAGACATCATTCCTCATAAGTTTTAATGATATTTTACTTCCTCCAAAATGAATTTTTGCTGTCAACAACAGTGCTTTTTTGTGTTGCAAAGTATATTTTTGTTAAACTTATGCAAATTTATATGTGTCGCATTCAATAAAAAACTGTTTAGTACACAATTTCTCCAAATTTCTTGCCTTTATGTGTTCTCATTCATTTTCAAATTAGATACATTAAATAGGTTGCACCTTAACTTTTGGAGGACAGAGTATATTGTGTATAATAATACATTTTATGCAGATTTCTTTAAAATATATTTAATATCAAGGTATTTCCATATTAAGTAAACACTATGAACTGTATATTCGTGAAATCCCATCGCTTGTGCTTCCTTAATTTATGTATAGGAGTATTAAGCGAAATTGAGTGGGTTAGTTTGTATTGAAGGTTGGCTACAACAACACAGCCGATTTACTTCGGGATATTGACGTAACTGAGGTTCAAAAGTGTGAGGACCGTTGCCAGTAGTCCTTATGTTGCTTTTCTGTACGAGGTTAACAAACACTCACTCACTAGGGCTATTGGTGATGGGCGTTGCATTTCTGCACCACATCATGTAACAAGAATACTATATAAGTTAGTTAATCCAAATTGATACGCACAATGTTGGAACACAATGAGATCCGTTAGAGACATAATTACTTGCTTTTCTATCTACTTAAAAATGGCTATAGGTGCGAGTTAATATCATACTGCAGCTATTTGTGGACTATTTGCGCAATCTTGAGCTTCCACTTTAGATGGACCAGAGAGAGAGAGAGAGCTGTCGGATTATTCTGCTAACTTTTGCACGGTAATACCTCGACTTTCGCAACCCCAACTTACGCAAACCCGGAGTAGCGCGAATTTCAAAACGCTTCGAGAGAGATTCGTCCTTTTTTTTCTTCTAAAAAAGAAGAAGAAAAAGACGAATCTCGAATCTTTCGTTTGAGTGGGCTCCCCCCCCCCCTTCATCTCTGAAATTCAGACCGAATCAGTGCTAGAGCCTTATGAAATTGGTAAAGTGATTGATGAAGTTCTTTATCTTGCAGGCAAATAAATTTAGAAATGGATAATGAGGACGTTCAAGAACTGCTGGATTCCAGCAATCAGGAGCTGACAAGTTTATAGAAATGCATGAACAATAGCAAGACATTGAAGAACTTGAGTTTTTAGATCCACTTCAATCCGAAGATCAAATGACGGTTGGGAATTTGACAGAAAGCCCCAGAGTTTAATTGAAAAAGATTTACAAATTTTAGAAAATGTAGACTCTAATGAGGAACGTATTTTTTCATCAAAAAACAAGGCCTAAAAAACTATTAGCATGCTACGAGAAAATTTTGCGGGAGAAAAAATTCTTTGAGCCGGCAGACTAGTTTGTTAGATTTTATGAAAACTTTCACATCAAAATAATTTTGGTTTGCGATTTTGTATTCGTGTTATCTAAGGTCTTATTAATCACTTTTTTTAAGTATTTTCTTCCATCCTTAGCCCCTACTAAAAATTATTTCTATGTATTTATATGCGAAATTATACCCCGCGCCCGACTTACGGTGTTGTTACTTATTCCCACCTCTCGGGATAGCTGGGGATATTACTGTACCACACCATATGCTGATTCTCAAGGAGAAGCTCGATTTAATATTTTTGCATCACCTTGGCATTCGATTCCATGACTTAACTTGTATCATGATCTGAATAAACCTTGCTGGGAAAAAGTAATGGTTTTGTACTTTCAAAAATCATCGTGTATGAAGACTGTTTTAAATCCTCACTTTGACATGCGGTGGATGTTGAGAATAACGTGTAAACTTAGGAAACATTTTTGTCATTTAAAGATGGTTCAAATTTACGAGGGATATGATTCTTGTTTTGCTTTTAGTTAGACTTTAATAAGACAATCAAACATTCTTTGTTTAAATTCATTTCTTTTCATTATATTTTAGTTATACGATGAATTTCAAATTTGATTCCTGACTTCCTTGATTGAGATTTATGTTGAATACCTGTATTGATTCAGGTTAATTCAAAGTCGAAGGAGCAGGAAATAGTTTTTTTCTCAATGAAAAAAAAATCAGCATTGTTAAAAATAATTTTGTAAAAAAAAATTTTTTTTTTCCATTGACAAACTTAAGAACCTTTGAAATATTTGTAAAACTAGTTTAATCGATGCAAATAAGGTGTTTACGAAGAAACTTCTTAATCGAATTGTTTTCTTTCAACGCATTACAAGTAAATAATGTATAAAAATTGACTTTATTATCTTTAACTCTTAGAAGTTTTCGTATTTTACATGATTGTGTGTAAATCATATAATTATTGAAATGTAGTAAAAATTTAAGTACTAAAACTTGAGAATTTTGGTTGTTTGATTATTAACATTGCAGTTTGAAGAACTTGAGTGCCGTTGGGGATAGAACCCGCAATCTACGGATCCGAAGCCAAGTAACATGATCACTAGACAAAAGTATTCACCTCTGTCCGGAGGCTGTTACTGGCTTATATAGGAACCCCTACGCTACAAAAACAAAAAAGGGACATAAATGTTCGCAATATATGAAATATTGAAGTAGGGGAATGCCCCCCCCCTCCTACTCCTATTAAATTGAATCTGAATGACAAAATAAATTTGTTTCGAGGAAGCATTCATTTAAGACTACCAGGGAAATAATTCTAATAAAAGGAGGACAAAAAAATAAGTCAATTAAATTATCGTTGCAAGGGAGAAAAATACTCTTTTCAATAAATTAATACTACGAAGATAGAAAAATATCAAAATTTATTATAACTTTTTTTTGGTCATTCCTAATGGAATGTTAAACGCCAAATTATCAATACGAATGAAGCTTCTTGATTGCGTATTGTAAAATTTAGTTATTATTACTTTTCAAATCCTACTTTATTTCATTCTCTCCCTATATATATATATATATATATATATATATATATATATCTTGTTCAAATTTTCAATCTTAATGAAATACATACTTTCCATTCATCCATTCAAGTTTAAATACGTTTTTTTAAACTTGTAGTGGATGACACTTAATGTTAGTACAGTTTCTTCCAATATTAATTCAGTAATTAAACTTAAAAAAATGAATAAATAGTAACAAACAAAAATAATAGTTCAACAGCATATATAAAAAGGAAAATCGCTGGTTGTGTCCTTGTAGCGCAATGGATAGTGGGTTGGACTTCTAATCCGAAGTCGTGGGTTCGAATTCCACCTGGGATGGCCTAATTTCTGAGAATGAGATTTCTTTTTTACTATATTGTTTTATTAGAATAATTAAATTTAATTAATGAATTTATGTAGTAACAAACAAAAAAATCCAGCACCATATATAGAAAGAAAAATGGAAAATTGCAAGGAAAAAATCGCTTTCTATTTTGTCACTTAATAGTGTGATTCTATCATATGTATATACATATTAATATTAACTGTAATTATTTAATGAAAAGTAACTACAAATTTTTCTTTGTTGACCTAAGTAGGAATTGACTTAATTTTTTTATACTACTTTTTTTTTTGCTTATATAAAACGAAAATAATATTCAACCGCCATCGTAATATTTTATCTAAAGAAGTTTCTGTTTCATTTGCATTGTATTCTTCAATATCTTTTCGGAAAGTTCAAGCTACACTTGATTTTGTTAGTGGGATATATATAAGATTTTCCTAAAATATTTACTCATAATGACATCTACTTTTTTTGTCTCTTTCGAGCGCAGATGATACAACAAGCGCGAGGTAATGAGGAAGAAAAAAAAAAAAAGCTGATAGAAAATAGAACTTCTAACGAGGCATTGTTCGAATCTATCGACGGGTCTCATCAAAAACTCATCGACTAGCAACCAAGGGGGAAAGGGGAAAATCTCACCTGTCGATTGTGCCGAGTTGAGAGGACTTCCTTTTCCGAAATCGTCTGCATTATAGGAATGGGTTGAATATTTATTTTCATACACATAGAAATGACTTTCAAAAAGCAGATGGTCATGATCAGTGCCATGCGTTTGCCTTCTGATGGATTCGATTCATAATTATGATCTTGTTATTGGATTTTTATGTGGTGGCAGCTTTCGCATATCGTTTGCTATACATTTTTTTTTATCTTGCTTTCGTTTTTTTAAAGGTCAGATTCGTGACCAAACAATACAGTATTCGATGGACATTTGATTGAACCAAGATTATATAGGTGGCAAGAAACTCGTCAGTTATTGTGGTAAAAATAATTTGGAGATGAATTTTTTTGTTATTAAATATAAATACTCAAAAAATTCCCTTTTATTGAGAGAAAGGCCAGAGATTACAAATCTGGAGTCAACAAGACATTACTTGAGAAGTCTGTTGAATGAAAGAGCAAGGAATATTTCACATTGTGGAATAGCTAGAATGTGTTTTGTTTTAGGCGAGAATAAAAATAGGCTATTTATTAATTAAAAATTGAAAAAGGGAGAAAAAATTTATATGAGAATGTTTAAGGTTTATTGATTAGTTTAGTCATTCGAAGAATAAAGTAAGATGTTTATCAGAACAAATAATAATAATATCAATTTCTGATTAAAAAAAATTTTCTTCAGATATTACCATTTTAAAGGTTTTACAATTCTTTCAAATAAATTTGTATAAAATTTTTTAGAACAGTTTTCTTTTTTTTTAATTGTTACATGTAATCTAAGTTTTAAGAATAGAAAAGGCCCAACTTCCTGAAAATTGCTCCATGTTTAATTTTAAATAGAAAATTTTTAAAATACATAAAAATTGCAAGTGTGACTAATATAAAATAATCTTAACATGTATAATAGAAAAGCGACTCACTCTCTCATCGCGAGATCTTTGGAACTGTTAGACTCACAGACTTTAAATTCGGAAGGCATATTTCTTTTGTTGAGTAGAAATCCGCTAAAAACAGGGTTCACGTAAACCGTATTGCAAAGGGAGGATACGGGGGTTTATAATACACATACTTCTAATGCATAGAAATTAAAGTATTTTTCCTTATAAATCAAGGGCTTTAAGAATGTTTTAGAATACAATCGGAAAGTTAAAGCTAGGACTACGCTATCTGTAAAAGAGCATACAGTCATACATCTCAAAATACCCAATGAAGCAAGTGTGGACAATGGTTAGTATATAAAAAAATCAACTAGAAATATAAGAAAAGGAAGGAAGAAGAATTAACTCTCACTCATGTTTTTGATAAAGAAAACTTACGATTAATTTGAATTTCGTTTTTCACTTGAATGAAATGGACATTGTTCACTGGGTCAATCCTTTACTCTCTATATTAAATGCTGAAAAGACTTAGAATTTAAAGCTCAATTTAGGCCAATTCAACCTATGTCTTAAGAATAAAAATTTACATCTACTGAATAACATTTATTATATTTACGCAAAGTTTATATGTCTGTTTTTTTCCTCCAAGATCTGAAAAAAAATCTTGAAAGTGAATTTTATAATTTACCCTGACTGGCATTTTTCACATTTAAAATATGATAATGATTATTATAATTCTAAAAAAAATGATTAACTAGATTTATTATATAGACTTTTAGAATAAATTTGATTTATATTAAGAAAACTTTTCGATAGTCAACCAGATGAATGTTTTTGAATAAATAAATAAAATTCTCTTCTTCATAGCACTCACAATTTTTCAATACAAAGCAGAAAGTCTCTTTTTTTAAGAAAAAAGAACGACGAAAAATGTAAATAAACTTTAAAAGAAAGAGAGGACACAACTCATATTCTTCATCAACAAACTTCAAATCTTTGCAGAAGAAATATTTTCCTATTCTTCAAAAACCAAATATCCTTATTTAAATATGCTCCATTATCGTGATCATTTCCTTGTTTGAAAACAATTCAAAAGCGGATTGTTCACAAAATTCAACAGAGCACTTGTAATAATTGCAGAGTTTCCCTTGCTGAGGCAATGGACTACTCGAACCTAATGAACTTTAAGTATCTCGAGTGAAACTCGATCTTTCTTCCCTCCTTGAGGCACTGGATGATGACCTTAATGACACCCCAAATGTAAATATGACACTCCTTGAAAGTATACAGTGCGGGCTCTTCCTCAAAATCAAATTCAATCAGGTAAATGGAACGCTTTTTTTTATTATTAATATTTTTAAATGTTTGAAAATGTGATATTTGGGCTGATTTTAAATATATAACTATAAAATTCCTATTTTTAATACAGGAATGGATAATTTTTTTAAAAAAAAGAATAGTTCTGAAAAGTAATTATTTTGAGTAAAAATAGTTGTTTTTTGGACAACGTTAAGTCTGATGATAGTGAATTTTAATCCTGGTCAAGTGGCGAGAGTGACATCTCAGTTAATATTTCCCCCTTCTAATTCCTACTCCACGCAAAAAGACTGCAGCTCAGTTTAATTACAGAAGAATGTCGTTTATCCGAATCAATTGGGACAGGACACCGTTCGGATAACCGAAAACCGAATGCTATCCAAGTAGTATATGATACTGGACACTATACAAATATTGAAAATCATCACATGCGAGAAACGTGCTTGAAGAAAAAGCAAAATAGGTGCAAAATGTCGCAATTTTACCTTGATTGTGGAAAATAATCACTTATTTCTCGCAGTACCATTTTACACCTTCGTTTTTTCAATGCAAGGTATCTGATTCTCTTCAGCAGCAGTAGTTGAGTAGGACAGCCCTCTGATTGTTGTTCGTACTACTCCATAGCTGTCTCTAACGCAGAAAAGGCGACAGCATTTGCTACTTCCGTTGTTGTTGTCCTCGTCTTCATCAGTTTCATCGTCGACAGGGTCGGAATTTTCTTGCACGGAAGTCACAATCTCGTCATCATTTAGCATTTGAAATCCACAGTCTTCTGTATAGCATGCCATCCAGGTTTCTACATCAACAAAACTCAACAAAAGAACCCGTATACACCCTCTTCACTTGGAAACAAATTGACCAGATGTTTACCAAATCACACACAGAGCTGAAATCCTCCAAATGTCCCTCACATTGGGTTTTCCCGTCACTTTTGGCCTCACAGGAAACAACTGTTGGGCATTGCACTGTTCGAAAACGTATCCGGACTTTGGTTCGGATATTTGACGCTCCGGATAATAAACGTTCGGATAAACGACGTTCTACTGGAACATACATTTTCCAATATTCTGCTTGGCGTAGGTTTTTTTGAGTCAAAATTTTATTTGTTTTAAAGAAACGTATACCAACTATTGTCAAGAAGTTTACACCCAAAATGTTAGATCCCTTCTAAAAGTTGGGGAAAAATATGTAATACTTTAAAACAGGGGTGGCTAATCCAAATGACCTTGCGGGCCAGTTCGGAAAAAAATTATAATTCCACGGGCCGCATAAAAAAATATATCTTTATACTAGATTTAAACCCATTACAAACATTTACTGGATTAAAACTTTAAAACAAAATAAACTATTATTATTGTTTTCATTATTTTTCATGCATACAGGCATAGATGATATAATAATTATAATGTGATGATCAAATAATGTTTAATTTAATTAAGTAATGAAATGTTTGTTTCTCAATTCTTTCACTTCACTTTGTGAATGTCGATCTCGAAATGCGGGTATTTGCACAGAAATACAGAAATCAAGCGTGGAGCTGCGAGGTTTTGCCTCAATGCAATACTGCCCACTTCTAAGTATCTATGAAAACAGATGCAACGTGATAAAATAGAAACAGTTATGGGGTTTATTTGTTTCAAAACACTGCACTAAAAACAAAAATATTGTACAAAATATAATCATTAAAGGAAAGTTGTAAAGAATTTTGACTGCCACAACATTATTCAAGGTGGGCCGCTCGGATTGTCCCCCCCCCCCTGCAGGACACAGGACAAAATATATAACTCATTATAAATATTAATAATAACAAAGTCTTAATATATTTTTTATTCAACTGAGTATAGTTTCATCATCACAGGTTGACAGGGGTGGATTTTTTTGAGAACCTGCGATCCTCTTGATAGTCATACTTTGTCAAACACTTGTACAAAAGGTAACCTGTGAAAAAGTGAAAAATAAACGTACGGCTCACAGTCTCACAAACCTAGGAACAACGGCCACCTTTCAAATAAACGAGTAACGATGGCGTATAGTGGTAAGGCTTGGCCAAGACACGAAAGACGGACATAACATAATAATGCTGTCTTGCCACTGTTACCACCTGGCATATAGTACTAAATTCCCAGTTTTTCGAAGAATATGTCCGGGAATAACATTTAACGATTAAAATTATTCGGATCCGTGCCGATTTAAGCTCACTTAGGCACAGAAGATCTATAGACCCCATTGGCACTGGAGAATCGAAATTTAAAATCAGAAAATCTGGTTAATACCAGCTTATACGGGCCCTTCTAGACCCCTCCGAGCCCTTGGGCACCCACCCCAAGCACCCAATGGATAAACCGGCACTGATTCGGTTTATAATCTAACTGAGGTGAAGTCGCGAATGAGACAAAGCTTACTTCCAAGGCCGAGGCCCTGAACCTTGTTGGCCCATGCCTTAAGACGTCTCTGTTTTAGGGACGTAGCTATCAAAAGGGACCAGTTAGGATGAAACAATCAACTAAATACAATTACAAAGTTTTTTATGTATTTATTTACTGGTTAGTTTTGTTTTACCTTAAAACGTTTTAGTTGGTTTTTATTAGTGATTTGGTATAGTTCTGTTATTTTAATTAACTTCTTTTATGGCCTGCGGTACAGAATCGTTCATTTGACCTAGGGTGCAGAAATGTATAAATCTAGTTTTGTTGGTAGATAATAATATGAGTATTAATAAGACGCATTTTTTAATGTTATTATATCCTTTTAGTATTTTTAATTTCAGAATGCAAAAAAAGAAGGATATGATAAGTTCTTAATTGACATCCCACCTTCAAAGTGTAACGCTAAAAAAATTTGCTGAAATGCTTTTTTCCTGCTTTTTTTACTTTTTAATCGTATGCAATCTCATAATTGGACAACGATCCCCTGGCAAAATATCTATTCGTTTGACACCAGGATCACATGATAAGGATGGCACAGTCTAGGCTCATCGTATTCCCCACGCTATTACATCATAACACATGAGATAACTTAAGAGGCCCACTAGGGTTCAAATAACAGCATCCTTCTATGATGACGATCCTCCCCGAAGGTTTTAAATGTACGAGTTCCGAACGGCATCCTTCGGCTGTTGAGGGGTGATTTTACAAGCCAGATCAGGAGTTGCTTCCCTTCGATTGGACACATTTTTGTTTATTGTTGATATTTTTAATGTGTGCTTTTTAACATATATATTTGCTTGCACTTTTAAATGACTGCTGAAGTGTGTGCTGCCTTTTATACGCTTCTAAAAAAAACTAACTACTAACTTTATAATTTTTTTAAATAATTACTTTTCTTATAGCTATGTAATTTTATGACTAATCTATAGAGAACGAGAAGTTTTTTTTTTCTTTACACACATCAGTAATGATAAAAAGAAATATGCCAATTACTAGTAATAAAAAGAAAAACTAACTGTATATATAACTTACAGAAACTAATTACTAATTTTATAACTTTATAATTTTACTAGCTGTTATACCCGTTCTTCGCACGGGTGAATTGGAAAATTAAACAATATAGATTGGAGGATAAAGAAGTTTTTAATGAGTTAATTTTACGTAAATTGCAAATTAAACAATTTTTTTTGCATATTTCAGCTGAACAAAAAAAAAAACCATATTTATTAATTTTTAAGCCGGAAGTTGATAAAAAAGATTTTTTATTTATAACGCCCCGTAACTCTCTTGTGGGTGGATTTTTGAAAAAAAACCTTCCTAAGCTAATCTCTGCTCAGCAAAAGTAACACATTGCTACAAATTTTGTGTAATGAACGCTTAAAATAGTGTAAATAATTTATATCTGGATGCGTAATACGTTAATATTGCTTTCTGTTGTATTTATTTTATGTAAAAATAATAATATTCGCAAGCAACGCCGTTCCTTACATTATAATGGCGATTCAGTGAAAACATAGCGAAATGTTGGTAATAGAGCCAAGTTGGCATAATTTTTGGCAACCACGTTGGTAACTTGGCGATTGATAGAAGGATGCAGAAGTTGCTTTGCTGTAGCGCCACCTGGTGGGGAGTTGCAACAAAGAGGATAGCACAAGAACCTTCTCCATAAAAAAATATATATACATGCCATTTTCATAGTGATGCGTTGAACGGTGTCGGAGTGTGAAGCGAATTCATAATATACAAACATCCATTTATATATATATAGGATGGCCAACTTAAAGAGCATGAGGATATTTTTTTTAAAATCATACTTCAATTTACCGATAAAAAAAATTAATATTGAAAAAAAAATTACTCTGGTTAAACTAACATATGCAATAATTTTCATGTTGACAAAAATTGTTTTCAAACAGCCTTCACAGCATTATACTCCAATCGAAAAGGTCAACAAAATTTCTGACCACAGTGGACCCAAAATGAGGCGATCGATGATGTGAGTGGGACATCCTTTCCTAATCTATGGAAACCGGAGGAGGGGGCGGCAAGGTCAAGGTTCGTTCGGAACAAATGATGGGAATCGGAGCTTTCCCAGGGCGGGAAATCCACTTGAATGGAGAGAGGCAAAAACAATCCCCCTCATTGCAACCGACCCAGTGTCTCTGCTCTCGGGTCTTGATGGCGGAAATGCCACTCTCACTCATTCACACCTCGCAAAGGGGGCCGCGTACAAATTGCCTCATGGGTTGGACGGAACCCAAAAATCAGATCAGTTGTTACTTCGGAATAAAACATGCTGCCTCCTAAAAAGAAAAGCGAAAATGGATATTGATAAAATTACACTTATTGATAAAATAAAAAAAAGCAAAAAGTGGAACGACTGGAATTTAAATGTAATCATGCATAACGTGTAACATGGAATTTAATGTTCAATACTTGAAAAGCACGATGAAATTCATTTAAGAAAAAAAAAGTGCGGTTTTAGTACCAAGGATATTGCATTCTACATTGCTATTTGGATGTGAAACCAAGCACTTATAAATATAATGCTCTGTTGTTGTTTTTATCACAGCCTTTTTGAATTTATTTTATACCCTGGTATATGACGATTACATTAAAAAATTAAGCTAAGTTACATAACTATTACAAGATATTTTAACTATACTTCAAATTAATGGTTTAAACAGAGAATTGGTTTGAGTCTTTTAAATCGACTAAATGGACATTCGGCAAGATGTGTGAATCAAGGGTTAGAAGAAAATATCATTAAATATAGTTGTTTTTCAGACGGTAATTATATGAATTGTGTACTATTTGAGTAAACAATTAATAAGCTTTGTTAAATATAATGAGAAGAGACAAAGGGGGAGGGTTTCTGAAGACTAGAACTAGTAAGAAAAATAAGATTAGTTGCAGCGGGTTCTCAGCGCGTTTTCAACTAACCTGTAGGGATATCTATTTTATGGATTGTTGATTGATTTGAAAACCTCATCTTGTAAAGGAACCTTTATGTATGCAGACTGGGATTACCATTTAAACATACCTGAAGCGGGAACGTAGGGGGGTTGTTGAGATTTTAATGGTAAGAATAGGTTTTGCGGTTGCAAGTGTAAAGGTTAAATTTTATTGCTTTTTATAGGAATTGATAAGTTAGATTAAACTAGCGAAGCTGCGTGTGACTGCTGTTTGGACTTATTCTAGATTTGGAACCTATGTGGTTGCAATTCAAATGTATCTATGAAAGTTAAGTGAATTTTATGATTATTGATTAGAATTCGAAGTTTGTTTTGCTCTCATCGGTTATTGACATTGAGATATTTATCATTTATCAAATACCTGGCCATTGACCATCAGGTCATCAAGTAACGAGCTCTCCAAAATTTCTTCACAATACAGTTCAAACACTTTTGTGTAGAGCACACGTCTAGATGAGCAGCGTCCATGACTTGTCCAGAAGCACACACCATTGAGATATTAATACACTAATATATTAGATTAAATGGAAGTTATTGAGTTTTACGATGATGTCTGATAAATTATTCCCAAATGTTAGTACAAACTCCGGTTCATTTCGGAATGACCCTTCTATTTCTTAGAACATGATACACAAAAATTATATTTTTGACTGAAAAAGAGTATGTTCTTCTGGAAATGTCAATCAATTTGCGCTTGTTAAAGATACATCTCTCAATTAACTATCGCCGTATAAATTTTTATCCTTTTTTTATAAAAGAAAAATTGATTCCCGAATTTATTAATAATGAACTTAACGGTATTTGATATTACATTTGTTTGAGATTCTTGACGTATATAATCTTTCAAAGCCTACGAGTGTTTATCTTCCTAAATTTCCAATAAATTTTTATCGCATTCAAATACATGATTTTTTATCATGATGAGAGCAGTTACAGTTTAAGATGCGAGAAGACTGAAAAGAGTGTTTTCCTTGACGAAGCGTTACTTTTTTAGGAGATGTAAAAATAATGTTACTAAGGCGAAAGGTTAGGGAATTATATGTCTGTGTAATGGCAGGAAGTAGAGATTAGATTAAGAGGTAAAGGTTATAGCATATTGCTTGGCTCTTAAAAATACGTATATAAATGAAAAATGGTAACAACTGTTTCAAAGAAAGATAAATCTTAATGTGAGACAGGAAATTGACGAAACATATACTTCCTTCCAGTGCGTATGCATAATTCCCTCCTGGCTGACTTAAGGTCTTCATCTCTGGCTACTATCCATGAAAGGTATCCAAATCAAGACTGGTTTCATGTATTCACTGATGGCTCTGCCACAGATTCCTTTGGTAGGGCTGGAGCTGCTGCTTTCTCCAACTATTTTAATCTTAAAGGACCTCTCAGTGCCTGGTAAGACAATTTTGATGGTGAGATTTTTACAATATTTATGGTTTTTAGAGCTACTAGTGTTACTCCTGGTCAAAATATTGTAATATTCATAGATTCTCAAGCCGCAATTAAGACCATTTCTGGCTACTATCTATTCCCATCAAAACTTGAGTTCGAGTGCAAACAGCTAATTAACTCATTTCTTAGCGCAGGAAGAGAGGTTGTTCTTCAATGGATCCCTCTCATTGCGGCATTCATGGAAACGAACAAGCCGACAAGTTGGCCAAAGAAGCTTCGACGCTGCATCCACCTTGCCTTTCCGATGCCTCTTCGAAACGCCAAGCGACTCCCCAGAGACAAATGTCGACAAATGGCTGTTGGTAAATCTTGGTCTCGTCTGCTCGATGGCCAAAGACTGGCTTAACTTTTTGCCCTATCTAGGATGGAGAGAATAGCATGTATCAGAGTCATCGCCGGACATGATTACCTGCAGGCCCATCTGTTTAAGATTGGCCTGGTTGATTCACCGCTCTGCCCTCTCTGTAAATCTGTGCCAATGACTGGGGAGCATCTATCCGATTGCTTCGCTCTACTTCATGTTCTTTCGCAAGATACCTGTGGAGTTTCCATCCTGCTAGCGCAACATCTGCTTTATATTGGACTGCAAGACGTCTTATGTCCGAGAGGAAGTTAGCGGGCGTAATTTTTTTAAAAAAATATTTCATTCCAAAATATAAAAGTGTAAAAACTGCTACGCATAAAATGCTATAAAAGTCTAAAACACAGATACAATATTATAATAAATATTTACAATATTGTATCAAAATTTATCTTCGAGAGCAAGAAATTCATTGCATGGAAAGTAAAATTAATTTTTTAAAGTTATGAAATTTGATTAACTAAGCATAAAATTTTTTTTTAAATGAAATAAAATTAATAAAATAGTTTAAGATAAAAAAAAACTGCAACGAAACAGTTTCGTCTCATCAGCTTTTCGTATTTCATAGGTTTTTTTTTATTAATTACATTTTTAATTGATTATTCTCATATGTATACAATAAGGTTATTCCTTTAGAAAATTTGGCAATAATAATATTTCGTAAAGCATAAATCAATTTCTCTCTACTGTTTTACACTTCCACATTCTCGGAATAAAAATGTCTTCTTTGCGTTTGTGGAGGTGTACGCAAGGGGGGAAGGGGAGTTGAGGTTCGAAAACTCTTCTCTTTTGACAAGCAGATTTTTAATTTTTACCATGGAGATTACCCCTCAGAGGGTACGTTTCTATAAGACGGGTCTACGTATGCAACTGCTCCTTTGTTCCTATTATTCAAAATCTGTTTTTCTAATTCAAAAAAAAAAAAAATTCTAATATCATTTGAAAATATTTAACTCTTCATCTAAGACTCATTTAGCTCCTTGGTTTTATATCTTCAAAAAAAAAAGAATAATAACAATTTTTGAGAAGCCTTTTTCTTAAATCGAAAGATATAGATTGAAACTTTGTTCTGTATAATAATAATAATAGTACAATAGCAGAACCTAAAAACTATCTTTTTAAATTTGTGGGAGATTCTTTAAATTGATCCCACATGATTTAAAAATATAAATACAGAAGCAAATTCTTCAGAAACACACAAGTCAATCATAATTCTAAATGATTATCAGTACCAGGAATTAATTCTATTGTAATCATGATATTACATTTCACAATCGCTTGCGCAATAATTTCTGCAAATTCTTCTATAATTGCCACTTATTCGACGTCAGGCATCGAAGAGTGAGAGAGATAGGAATAAACACAAAAAAAGAAAGAAATGAATGGAAGAATTAAGCATATCCTTTTCTTTCGAGACGGGAAATTGACACAATAAAAGACTGCTTCATTCAATGAAGTCCAGCTTGTCATGAATGCTCTGAGGAAACAGCAATACCGTTAACGCCCAGGATGATACTGCGGTTGACAGTGAGTGTGCAAGGGAACGTAAATAAAATTTTCTGCGCTTTACTGATCTTTCGGATAACGCAGATCAAGAATGATAGAATTTCGAAGGCAGTTTTTCCAATAAGCTTGCCGTTCCTGGAATATCATTCTAAAGGATGATAAGGCTTGGATTATCGTGGCCTGTGTGACTCGCCCGAATGTTAATGAGCCGTTAAGGGTGGGATTCTTTACCACTGACAGAAGTTGGAATAAAACAAATTTAGCGGAGATTTGTTTCTGAGAAATCGTAAATAAGAACTACAGAATGTTTGAAACAGAGTTTTGAAGAATTCGGAAAGACCGTCATCTGTGATAAATGCACACCGATTAATTTCAGTACAAATGATCAAATTGCTAAATGTATTTTTTTATTATGTTTTTTGATTGAAGGCAGATAAAGTATCTCCCTCGCATCACAACTTTCACCCGGGGCTTACAAAAGTAAGTAATACACTTAAAAGCACTATATGTACTATTTATTAAATTTATTAAATATCGCGAGTAAAAATAATGTTAGTTTTTACAGGCTCGGACTTATGTCCTTTTCCTGCATTTTGCAATGGAGTTTAAAAGCGAAAGTGAGAATTATACATTAATGTCCTTCTATATAGCAACACCTGAAGCCCAGTGGCTGTGTGGTAGTGTATCGCGCTTCCACGCTACATGTCCAGGGTTCAAATCCCGGGCTGGGCAAGGTCGACTCAGTCTTTCATCCCTTCAGTGGGTTGATAAATGAGTACGAAGCTTGCTTGGGAACTGAACACTGGGGGTTTCACGTCAGGCTGACCACATGACCAAAACATCTGCACATGCACCGCAGCGCCGAAGGACACGAAAACTGAGACAAGCACAATAGGCCTTGGCCCTCATTAGATGTTGCGTCACTGAGTTCAGTTCTGTATAGCAACACCAGGGCTTTTGGCGATGAATCTCGCAATTTTTGAGCCTCGGTCAAGTTATGAGTACAATATTTGAGATACACCCTCTCCAAACGACCACCCCACCCCATGCGAGTACTTTGAGCTTGACAGATTTAAAGTGCATGAGCCTCCTCTACACGACGAGTTTCAATGTCACCAGGACTCGAACACCAGGCCCACCGGCTACGAGTTCGTGACCATAACCCCAGGATAGTGGCCCAGAGTTTAAAAGGGGTGTATATAATTAGGAATATGACTATTCATTAGCATCTGTGTGAGGCTTTAATGACGGCCACGGTATCCAAATGATTATGGTACGAAGTGGCCTGCGTGTTATGAGTTCGAGCCCTAGTGCCACTGAAGACCCTCTTGTTGAGGGACCGATGCATGCTAAACCTATCAAGTCTCTCAAAATCCTCCCGTTGGAATGGTGTGGCAGTTTGGAGAGGGGTGACAGCAGTCCAGGCACAGTGCCAGTTTATCCACTGGGTGCTTGGGGTGGGCACCCAGAAGCCTGGAGGTGCCCAGAAAGGCTCCAGATAGGCTGGACTTAATCAAATTTTCTGGTTATAAATTTCGATCCTCCAGTCCGCCTTAATTTCTAATTTAACGCAATAATTTTTTTAATTATTTGACCTAAATTATCTTAAACTTTTCTTTTAATCTCTCTTATTTGCCCCTCTGGACAAGCTACTCGTTCCTTCTTACTTTACACCCCTTTTGGGAAGCCAATATGATTCTCTATCCTCACCCATCCTCGACCAATCAGAGAGCAGTGACTCAGCTCTCAACCCCAAGCAAAAAATACTCCAAGAAAATCAAGTCAAGAAGCCACTTTAAGTCACGCCTCCGGATCTTCTCGCAACAACCAATAGCCTTCATGCCTCTCCGCAGACTGTGCAAACCCAACTAGAGTCGTTCCCACATCTAAGACTGTCATGATATGGGATTGAGGACTGTTTTACACTCCAGATGGCCACAGATACAAACGCCATCTACGCCAAGGAGCCTGTGTATCTTCTGCGCCCATGGCCCGAAATGAGCTTAAATCGGCACTGAGAACAGGTATCGTCCTCTTCACTTGACTGAAGTTCAAAACTAACAGGTCCGTCGCCAATAGCTCTCGCGTTTTTTCAGAGAGAGACGTTAATAAACACTCACTCACTCGTGGCAGTAAAGATTCGGACCTATTTAAGCTTATAGATAATATAGAATTTTATTAGTAAAAAGGTTACAAATGAGTTTCAAGGAGGAAAAAAACTAGTTTAATTTGAAAATTTCTTGTTATTTCAGGATGATAAAAAAGTGTGAAATATCAATAATGTAAGATAAATGCTTATCTCTTTGTGATGTTTAAGATACAGTTGTACAGTTAATTGTTTAATTTATCAAGAGCTCGAAATGGAACCACATAATTTTTCCTTGAAATTAGCATCCAACATAATCTTTCTCCAAAATTAAAAATGTACAATGAATGTTTAATTATTTAAAAAATACAGATGATAATAATAAAAATATAGAAAATATTTTAAGAATTAACTTTTTTTAAAAAGGAATAAATCTAATATTGGCTAATAAATATACGTAAAAATCATGTTTTTGACTTCGCGTTTCTTTTTGTTAATTCTTTTTGATGTTAGTTCTTAATGATAAATGCAAAATCAGTATAATTATAAAAAGTTACGATAAAAGAATAATTTTGGGACATTTTATATTTCATCCATTGCTGTGAAAATAGACATTTTGCAGAGAAAAGGTTGAACAATATCTTAAAACATTCTACTACAGTTGTACCATTTTTTTTTAAATTCTGCATTAGTTCTATACACATGTCTGTTTGAAATTTTCTGCAAATTTATAGTATATTTTAAATTATAAGATTCTAATGTTTGAAAAAAAGTGAAAAAATATAGTTTATTAAGTAATCGTAACTTATGTAATATTTTATTAAATTTTTAATAAATTACTTTTTTATTATACTTTGCGCAACAGGGCTTTTACAAAAAAATGTCAAAATTCAGTCAGTCAAAATTTAATATTAAGTTTGATTTTTTTTCTTTTGAAAAACTTTAAAAGTTAAGAGACTGAAAGTTTTTTTGTGTAAATAATTTATCTAAAAAGGATTTCCATTTTTTTTTTTTTTTTTTTTTTTTACAGTGAAATTCTCATAAGCCACAAGAAGAATTCATTTTTGTTCGAAATAGAGTTTGTCAAAATAGAGATCTTGTTGTTTGCCATAAGTTTACAAAACGGAATATTTTCCCTTTTTCAGAAACAAATTGCCTAAATTTAGGCAGTTCTCAAGTAATAAGTGAGATAAAAAAATAAGTATATTATAGAAAAAACACAGCTAATGCTTACGAAATAATTGTTTTATCCACACATTTAAAATATTTCTAATAACTCATATAAAAGACGTAAAATTTTGAATTAATCAACAGAAAAGTAGCCTTGTGCATTTTTTATAATTTTCCTTATTAATTCTTAATTTTGATGACAATAATTTGAGCTAAATCTTTTTATATCAAGAAAAATCGTGAAAATTTATGAGCACTGCGATTAGTTACCCGACTGGATTAAAAAATACGTACCATTTCCAGGCAAAAAAAAAGTCTTTCTTACACATTACGTATATCTTTAAAACATACCATTTTGAATTTGTGACAATTCTATTTAAAAGTATAAAGTTAACATTTCTTTTACTAATAATTTTCTTCAACGGAAGTAATGTATTATTTGAGGTGATTTCATTTGTCAACGTGTGCCAGTATCGACTTTTAACTCGAAATCCAGTCAATAGATGGCGGAAGCATACGAACTGTATCTTTGGTATCAACACATTGATAGTAAACTAAAAAGCACGTGGATCTCTCTCTCCGGTTACCATCATAACAACAAATGAAAAAAAATTAAGACAACTCAAGAAAAAGAACAATTCCACGCTTTTTCTAGTGTTAAATATATTTCTTATGTTTTGATTTTTCTCAAAATATCTTTATTCTTCATTGAAACTTTAGGTAATTTACAGATATAGTAATATCAAAACATCACAGATTACAGTTCTATAATATAAGTAATAGATATTTTAAAATCTTACACAATTTTTTAGGAAAAGAAAATCAAACACAAAATAGTCTTATTTTTATTTATTCTGAATAAAAAAAATGATTTTAAACTCACATTGCATCAAATTTTTAAGGGTGAAAATTTTTTATAGCATCTTATATATAAATAATTACGTTATACACCAGTAGTATATACCTAATGGAACAATGTTTGAACGTAAAAATATATTGCGAAATTATTATAAAATATTATGTAAATATAATAATAAAACGTTACACTTTACAAATTTTATTATTCAAATACGCATTTGCTTATCTGCATTTTTGTTTATTATTATTAATAATTGAAGAAAAATATAGACTTTTCTTCGAATTATACTATTTTCATCAGAGATAATGAAATTGTTTCATCAAGAATCTGTTCTCTTTATTGAAATCAGTCATATAGAAACAGGTACTTAAAGTGTTTTACCCAATTTATTATAAGCAATTTATATATAAAAACATCTATAATCAGATATAAATTTTATTTGAATGGAAAAGGAAGGATATAAAATAATCAATGAATCAAAATCACACACATTTCTTATCATAACATATTTATATACATACAATTCTTTTACTTTTTAAAAATTAAATTTAATATCTTTATATATTCGAATCGCTTTCAATCAAAAATATTTAGTAAATCAATACAATATATTCGACTTCACATTATATTTAATTTAAAAAGCTTTCGGGAAATTTAAATTTTAGAGCTTTTAATTTCCGTTTAAGTCAATAATTCAAAATTAAAATAAAATAAAAATAACTACAAATCCTTATTAAGAGAGAAGAAAAGGATCAATCTATCAAATTCTATTATTTACTCCTCGATTAAATTTGCTCTTAGGCTTTATTTCACCAGAAAAGAAAAATATATAACTAAGAATAAGTTATATTTTTCAAATCTTAGAGACTCTCTTTCAAATCAAAATCTTAGGGTTCGCAATATTAAGCTAATACATAAAGAAGGCCGAGGCGATTTTGAAAGTTTAAGAACCGCTGTTTTACAATATACCCCTCCCCCTTACCATCACTTATAAAAGAGGTCTATGCACGCCACTGATTTAAATTAATGTAGTTTGCATAGGAACAAGAAAGAAATAAAAAAAAAAAAAAACATAAATTAATTTCTTATATTAATCTTTTGTTGGAGAATTGATGTTGAGTAAACAAACCATGGTGCAATGCATAATGAAACTTCACAAGTTGAACACGAGCATCACGATATCCCCCCCCCCACACACACACACTCAATGTCATTTTAATAACAATGTAAACATCTTCGTAAAGGATTATGTTTTGAAGATGTGGGCTCACACACATAATCCGGGAAATGTTTCCGATCAAGTAAATAGCATCTGGCTTAGCCGTCAACTTACTGTTAGTATCTTAATTATTGCATTAGATAACACATGTATGAATCCGTAATTGCTTTAGTGATTACTTTTAAAAGGCAACAATACATTTACGAAAAAATTATTCATACTATTTACAGACCTCTCATATATAGTTATTATTTATAAATTTTTATTTTGATTTGGCCTCAAAATATTTCAAACATTTGAAGCTTAAGAGTATATTTTAATTTTCACTTAAAGTGGAAATTTAAACTACAAATTGTCACTACTGTTTACTCATGAGGAACGTTTTTGACAAAACACAAAACTGTGCACTTTTTCATAACTAGTTTACTCGTCAAAACAGTTAACTGGTACATAAAACCCCCTTTAAATGAGTCCAGTACTTAAGTATTATGCCGTCAACTAATTTCGCCAAATCAAAAAACGTCGCAAAATTATTACCATTATTGTGTTTCAATATGCACGAGAACGGTTTTCCACTATTGGCAGCATTTTGCGGTATATGATTTTCTAGTTTTCTTTTGATTGCATTTTCTAGTTTTCTTTTGTGACTTTTCTTTTCATTTCAAGTTTTCTTTTGATTTGACAAAATTGGTCGACGGTAAAATACTTAAGCACCATGAATTATTGTTGTATAGATCTTGTATATTTCCTGTGCTTTATTTCTTGTTTTCTTCCAAATGAATTATTCAATATTATATTACCCATAAACACCTTCAAGATTGAGCATAGCCCCTTGTGAAGATTCAAAGTACGATTTTTAATGAAAAATTAAAACAAATAAATCAACCAATTAAGACTTAGCACTGTTAAATGACCACCTAAATATAAAATGAATGTCAATGTAATGGTAAATCATTGATTTTGTGTGGGTGTGGGTTTGTCTTATTACATCTCAGAGCTGCTAGAAACAATGCGATGATTGAATTAAATTACGTAAATGACAACGAAAGAATAGAAATGCTTTTAAACAGTATTAATATTAATTGTCGAAAGATGAGGGAAATCTTATTTTAATTTGTAAGTACAGTGCACATATTTAGATAAAAATTGTGCCTATTTTCAGGGGTCACCAACCGAAGGTCTGAAAAATTTTTGATGATCAGCTAAAAAATTGGAATATTGTTTATATTTTATGTGAAGATTAAGTTTAAGAAATAAAGAGTAGCAAAACGTATTATGGAATATGGATTATACAATTTTTTTAATTTTAAGTTTTAGCTACTACTTTTAGCGAAATTCTGTCTCAGTTAGGTGACTTTTTAGCTATTTCTGCCGGTGTATTTAGCGACATTTGAAAGTTAAGAGTTAACAACCATGGCTAATTGGAGGCACAAGTTTGTTAATATTGCTTTGCGTTGCCGATTTGTTCTTGTTTTTCGTGAAGATCCTTGTCAGTGATACGGAAATTTAACTAGAGAGATAAATAAGAGGCAATATACAGTTATAGTGGTTTGCCATATTGTGGTCAATCCTATTGGTCCGCCAAATATAAAAGTTTACAGAATATTTAGTGGTCCATGAACTTCCAAAGGTTGGCGACTTCTGCCCCTTATTTAATATTATAAACATTTTTATACCTTTATCTATGATCAAAGTAAACAAGTAAAAAAACTGTCAGCATACAATCACATTGGGTTTAAAAAATTATGAACTGACATACTCAAATGTTAAATGCCGTTATGCATTGTTATATTTTGTCCATCTTTTTCAAATAGAAAAAAATAATCTTTGCTAATGTACATAAAATCCTTCTTTTTCATAAAAAATGAGCTAATTTTTTAATCCAGTTTTTAAAAATAAACGCACGTAGAATATTTTTGTAAATTTATAATTTTTTTTCAACATAACAATATTGCGTATAAGTTTGTGATATTAAAATTACACTTTGAATGCATCATTATTGATTTAAAAAAACACACACACGCATATAGGAACAATTTCTTTTTACCTTAAAAAACAGCCGGTAGAAAAAAAATTAATGAAAAAAATACAAAAAAGAAGAAGACCCTCCTTAGAAAGCAATACCTAAATTAAAATTAGTTCCTCTGAAAAACCCTTACTTCTGATGTTCATGTAAATACGCGATCCTTACAAAGCCGTTGCTTATTAAAAACCGAAAAGGCGTAGAGGAAATGGGTGGTGTACCGTCTAATTAGCTCTTTTCGGATCCTCGCCGCAAATTAAAGAATTAATTAACTTTTAAGTCCCGAGGTTCTCTCATTTTTAGTACTGGTCTATGGCAACAAACACTTCTGAGTGTGAATACCAGTTAGCTCGAAGACTGGAATCACTTGACACGTCCATTAATGCTCTCATCAGTTATGCTGCAATCATTTATATTTTTGTTTGATCCGATTCTTTCCTTCTTTTACCAGGAAGGAAAAAGCTATTGGATAGAAAGATCTCATGTGCTTGAGGTGGTTGGTACATGTTAAGAAGGTCATCCTCGCTCTGATGGTGTTGACTTAGTGAAGATGGATTCAGAGCTGTCAAGGGACTTCAAAGGGATCCGCAGCTATTCCATCAAGTTTTTGGATTAAGTATTAGATCTATAAATCATTTCCTGGCGTAGGCGATAGTATTTACAGGTAAAGCGATCATTTATAGGGATTTACATGACTTTATTTTTAGGTCTTGCTTCGGATTCTCATTGTGATTCTGATCACAGGGTGTGTTAGGTTCGTATTTTAAAGAGTGCTTTTTAAACTACTTTTGACACGGTGTACACAAAAATGCTGAGATATTTTAATCTGATGGGTGGAAAGACGGCTTACCTTTTTGGTGCAGACAGTGATGAAATTTAAATTTGCATTTAATATGTACTTTTCAGAAAAAATATGTGTAGTACAAGCATTCAGATTGATAGTAAGTGTTAGTTACGAGGATGAAGATGTAAGTGTCTAAATATTTAGCAATCGATCACGAATCTGACAAAGGTGCATTGATGTAGTTAAATGGTACTAAGCTGAAGATTGACTTCTATATAAAAGTTTTCAGTGCCATTTAAATAATTTTAGAACGAATGATAAAAATTTATGAAAGTTCCGATTTAAATCACAGCATTAAATAAAAATGTGCCTGTAGTTTGTAAAATGGATACTTTGAATTTTAACTTTATAGTTAATGAATTGGGTTAGATATCTCTTATAGATTAATTCACAATTATATATTAAAACCAAACAGAATATCAAATATAAAAAATGCTAACACATTTTAGTTTTCCATCAGAATATTGGTAAAATCATAATGTATATCAAATAAGTGATTTTGTCATTATAAGCCATATTATCGCACAGTGGCATCAATGGTTGTCATATGAGGACGGCGGAGCACAACGGGTATCACTCGTTTTGGGGATGACACAGAATAATTATACATGACTTTGCGTGGAATATTAAAACATGTATTAATAAAATAAAACGAAATAAAAATCTATCTACATAATTAAATATAATTGGATGCACTTTTTCAAAATTTTAGTTTAATGTGTTTCTTTTATTTTAGTGGTGAAATATAATCTCTGAACTCTCAGAAAGGCTACGATAGCCGATGGATCATGACCGGAACCTCGAAACCGACGTTGTTTCTGTCGAATCATGGTGGCCGCGGTAGCCAAGTGGTCTAGGCATCGGATCGTGGCTAGCGTATCATGAGTTCGATCCCAGTACCACTAAAGACCCGCCGTGTAGGGGAAGATGCACGTTAAATCTGTCGAGAGCTCAAACGTCTTCCCGTTGGTGTGGTGTGATAGTTAGGAGAGGGGGTGCCAGCTCATGTGTCATCCACGTCACTTGATCATGGTTCTAAATTACGCGGACCGTCCCCAAAAGCCCTCGTGTAGCTGAACAGTGGGACGTTAATATTCACTATTCACTTAGACTTGCCACTGATCATGACTATGTACAGAGTTAGGATATACAAGTAAAATAAGACAGATTCAGATTCTTGCCCCCTTGGTGATCATGGCGTACCCATGACTGGGGATCACTTCAATTTATATTATGCTGCCTTTCTTTGAGTGTGTCTTTTATCGTGCTTCATTGTATTGGCTGTCTGTTGGCTTATAATCGAAAGGTTACAGAAGGGCATAGGATAAATAATAACAACAAGAAGAAGAAACAGGACATTAAAAGAAAAATAAATTATAGTTTAAAAAACTAAAAAACACGCTTTTATACTGAATTGATCTAAAAAGTAAGCAAATATATTAGTCGCCAAATCTGAAAATGGTATATGGAATTAGTCGCCAAATTTGAAAACTGTATATGCAATAAGTCGCCAAATCTGGAAGTGGTATATGGAATTGTTCGTTATTCCTAACGATCCTGATATGGACAATGGAACAAAATTTTGAAATTAGTGTATTGGCATCGGTCCTTGACAAGTGTACAAAATTTCGAATTAACCCGATCTTTTAAAGTGGGTAAAAATCGAGTTCTAAGATTCCGTTACATACAAGTGAAACTTATAAAAGCGTGTTAATAAATCATCCTGTACAATAGTAGAACAGCTATATGATAAATCTAGTAAAATTCATAGTCATCCTATTGCATAATTGTAAAGTGTAAACCGTTAGAACAGTGGCGTACTCTTAGGAGTTACATTTCTAAGAATTCGTAGACGAGAGCTTTGAGACGTAATCTTTATGCTAAAAATTAAAAATTTATTGTTCTATGAAAGGGGTTTGATTCCCCAAACCTTACCCCTATGTACTTCACTGCTTTCGAATTATCTTCAGGATATTAAGGTTGGAAAATACGAATCCATAATTCATTACATTGTTTTCGTGTAAAATCTATCTAGTTATGTAAATTAAAGTAAAACTCCTGAAAAAGGTAAATTAAAAAAAAAACACTATTTTTTAGGGGCATTAATGACGGAGTCCAACATTTGGATCATATTAATTTCTTGTAGGCTCTAAGACTTTGAAATGTTTCCATTTTTCAGCTGCATATGACAAAATTTTACGAAATAATATTTAAGAGAAAATTGACGTCTCTTAATTTATGATCTTGTTTTCAGACAGTCAGTCTTATGAAAGTCATGTTTCCAGATAGTTTCAGGAATCAGATGTCATTTACAAGCTGTAACGTAATTAACAATTACTTAAAATGGCTGCCTACCTTTGCCAAACTTCATTCATAAACTCAACTCGTCCGTCTTCATATCCTTAATAATGAACATTGTCTACAATATGTCATCATTTGCTCGTTCTCATTATCATGCTTGATAAAAATTTCGCACCGAAAACGTGTTAAAACAACTGCGTGATACACATCATCTTAAATCCCAGAGTGGAATATCATCTCACCGAATTAAGTCTTCATCATCTTCCAAGCAAAATTGCCAACGGAACAACAACAAAGAGAAAGAAAAAAAAAGACAGCTTGTCCGAAACCTCTAAGAGACGTAAGAGTCAAATTATTTCAAAGAGAAGCTTTACATTTTAAAAGCACATTGTCTCATTAACAGAAGTTACATTCCGTTCTAGGGAACTGGCAACACTAAATGCATTTCTGTCTTTTCCCGCGTCGACAAGTTGAAACAATGGAAGACGTCATAGGGCGAAAAACGTGTTGCCAAATGTCATTTGAGAAATTGTCCACCGTGTCATGCAAATCCAAACAAAGAGAGATCAACGCATATATTAGATCGAACACGTTTTTTAAAAAGAGAGGAAGAACAGTATGAGAAAGAGAAACAATGGTATGAGAGAAAAAAAGAAGACTAAATATTTTTTTATGGAAAAAAAAATTAGACAAGTCAGGTTTTCCCAGCTGCCAGTCAGCGAGTTTTTAACACTCCAATTACCTGAAAGAAGCTTGGAGACTTGCTAAAAAAATTTTTTATTCAAAAAAAAAGGTGTCAGGAATAAAAAAGGAAAAGGACACACTCACAAAAAAGTGGAATTAAAGGTATCCACATTAAAAAGATTAGTTTATTTTTCACATTAAAACGGCTTTCCGTGGAGGAAAGTGATACAAAAAGAGTAGCAGCTCTGCGTTGTCAGAGAAATTAGCTGAAGTACGCAATGCACTAGTGCGCATTGTCGATGGAAGGCAACGGAAGCTGATTAGTAGAGCGAGAACGGCGCAATTTTTAATTACTTCTTAATGAAACAAAGAACCCGAAAGTGGGGGGAGGGAACCTTTTTTTTCTACATCTTCCTTTCACCCCCAACCCCCCTTTACATTCGAAATGCAGGCTGACACGTTTCAGCTCGAAAGGAAGGGGGGTTTAAAAGTTCGGTATTATAAATGAGAATGAAGAACAAATGGAAAAATGAAGTTTAAGAAATATGCATATGCATTTTTTCCCTCTCTTCATGGAAAAATCCTCCCTCTTAAAAAAGTGAATATCAAATAAAATTGTGCTTTTTTTACTCTTTCTTTTCTTATCTTTTTTTCTAAGGTTCTAATTATGCTTGTAATGGGGGACCTTCACGGAGGTATTATACACTAGAGTTTTTTTCCCAACGGCATCCTGTCCGGAAAGAGGGATCTTTAAGAAACAGATACTTAAGGAGAAGTCCGTGGAACACCAGATCCTCAAAAATATGAAAAATTTCTCACTTCCTTTTTATATATATAACCTTCCAGATTCTTTGCTGACCCCACTGAGCTTTCGGCTATTTTAAGAAAGATTTTATTAAATGTTTTCTTGAAATACTGACAGTTTTTACTTTGTTTAAAATACCCTATGTCGTTCTCTGTACGTGACTAGTTAACGTATGAAACACTTCAAGAATATATTCAAGAGTATTGGACGATTCCCCTACCCTTTTAAAACTATGAAGATTTTTAATACCATACATCAGTAGACCCCAGCTCTCGGGCCGCTACTGGTCAGGGGATCAAATAGTACCGGGCCGCACAAGGAACATCAAATTATTTATATTTCATTTACTGTAGTGTATTTCGCTCGGTTTTGACTTTTCATAGAAATCACTATATATTTCATGTTAAAATACTTTATAATAATCTTTTGGTATAGCTATATTTTAAACCAAAGGCATGTAAAAACAATTAAATTAAAATTATTAAACCAAAACAATTTACAATATAAACAACCAATGACCCTCCCCTATTACCAAACAGGCCGCGTTAATAAAATGGATGAGAGGAACTGTCATAATTGATAAGAAAACTGAAACAATTGCATTGAAAGTTATTTTAGGATCCAAAGAAAATTATAACTATTCCTAGGAGGCCAAAGATTAGATATTGCACAGCATTAAATTTCTTAATATATATATATATATATATATATATATATATATATAGTAACATAAAATTAAAGAAATACATGGCATAATAAAATTGATAATACAAAATAATATCAATAACAAAGCTAGAAGATTTAAACCAGATTTATATATATATATATACTACAATTATTTTTTTACATCAAGGAGTTTTGAGCATTAAATAAATAAATTCCAAAAAAAAACTGGAATGTTCATGAAATGTTTATAGTCTTAGTTGTTAATGTTAGACATATAGTGAAATACAAATTTTGTTTTTTTAAAAACCCTTAACCAAACTGAAATAAAAAAAATCTTTATTCCAGTAATTGAAAATAGCATGCATTTTTAATTCTTTAATGAATATTCTATAATTCTATAGAATTGTTAATTTAATGTTATTCCAGTCCATATTGTTGTAAATATTAATGTAGTACAAAACTATATCATATGTGGTCTATTTAATGCAATTACAATAAAATTTACTATAAATGGTTTTTCATTTAATTATTTCCTATTTATCACTAAAGGGTGCTAATTAAATTAAATTAATTACTTATTAAATTAAATTATACTAATTATTTTAAATAAAACTTGAGAACATCTCTGCTTATGATTTCCTGGCTATAATAAATAATATTGAGAATGATGCGATGTAATCCTCTACGTATATTTCTAAAATGTTTTTATGAATATATATCATTCCCCCAAACAAGTTTAAATACAATAATGGATTAATGCTGAATAAATTACAAAGTTAATATGTAAATAAAATGTAGCCGCGGTAGCCTAGTGGTCAGAGTATCGGATCGGGGCTGGTGTGTCATGAGTTCGAGCCCAGTACCACTAAAGACCCACCGTGTTGGGGAGGATGCACGTCAAATATGTCGAGAACTCAAACGTCCTCCCGTTGGTGTGGTAGTTAGGAGAGGTGGTGCCAGCTCAGGTGTCGTTCTCTTCACTTGACCACGGTTCAAAATTACGAGGTCCATCGCTAAAAGCCCTCGTGTAGCAGAACAGTGCAACGTTATATTCACTCATTCATTCCTGTGGATACAATACCTTAGTATTATGCGGTTTAGTATTTCACTTGGTTTGATAGAGATTCCCTCAACACACTCATTACTAATATATAATACTCGTGAGTTATTTATATCGTTAGTTGAAATTTATGTTGCATAAGAAAATCAATATTTTACTAAGAAGCATAACTCAGCAATAGTTTTTTCTATAGACTAAGTATAAATCATTTTCAATATTTTCTGATTTATTAGGATTGATAAAATAAAATTCTATTATTAATTAGATTTTAATTTGTTGTTCTTTATTAGATACGCTAAATTTTAAGTTATGAAAAATTGCGACATTGGGAAAATCCAAGTCTTTGTGGTCTAAATATGTGTATGTGTGAAACATGAGTTGAATATTTAATATAACTAACTAATGCTAATTAATTAGTAAAATTTTTATTAAAGAAAGTCTCACAGTGCAGAAAGAATGATGTATAAGAAAATTTATTGTGAAATAAACTGATCACAAATATCTTAGCAATACGAGCGTTGAGCGTTCGCAAAACCGAAATAGATTCTATAAAGCATCCGAAAAAAAGCTTTATTTCCATATTCTCAAGATTTGCTTGCACCTTATGTATAATACAGACATAGCGTGAATTTTCGATATGTTCACACTATTTTTTAATTTAAACTTAAAGAAAAAAATTATTGTATTTTCTCACGAGGGGTTCAGTAGTAATAACTCTAGATCAAAAGTCAATGAGACAAGAATATTTTTTTCAAAAAACTATAATAAATTTACTTACACGTTATTGTTTTAATGAACCGACTAAATTTTAATTTTACAGTAAAGTTCAGAAATTATAAACTATCTGATATTCATCCCAATTTTTATCTAACCTATGCAAACTTCAATAAAAGTATTTTGTCCTATAGGAAAACTGTAAAAAGCATTCACATTAAAAAATGACAACAAAATATATTTACAAAATGTCCATGCGCATTAAACAGTATTTATTCGACGTATAGAAGTGCAATAAATTTTATGCAAACGAATGAATATTTATAATGTATTAAAATATGCCATTAAAATATTTATTGAAAATATATACATGTGAACTATATATCACATATACAGCTAGCAATTTTAACCGTGACAAACATTATGCTTAATTTTTTTTCTTTTAATTTAATTTTTTTGTGATAGAATTATGATTGAAAACATTTTTGCTGTTAAAAACATTTCAATATTTTTTTGCCTAAAAGTAATTTACGAAGAATCAATTATTTGAAAATAATTTAATGTTAATGTACTGAGTACATGAACAATGATAACACTCTGGGGTAAAGGAACAACTCTGGAGACCGGAGACATTTTTAAGGAGATTTAAAAAGGAATTAATTCGGTTTTATTTTTCATGAAATATTGAATAATCAAGATATGAGTATCTAAATATGATTAGAAATTTTTATAAAAACGTTTGAATCAAATGAATTGAAATATTGTAGAAATTCAAGAAATTATTCATGAAGTATGTATAATTTTATCGTTTTTTTCCTCCGCTATATAAATATAATTATAACGGAGGAAAGATGAAAATCCACACATATTATATTTTTAAGTGTGATTGGGAATACATTCGTGGCTTAATTTATTTGAAAAGAAATCAATATTTTCTTAGTGAAAAATTATTTTCATTATTGATTATTTTGTAATTATTGATTAATGTCATTTGTACAATTCAATATAATTTTATCAAATAAAGTTAATTTGTTAAGTTAGTTTTTTGAGAAAAACAAGTATGTATAACAACTAAGAATAAGTTATGCAAACAAAAATAGATAAAAAAATCTAACATTGTATAATTTATTAAACTTATCATATACACAAAATTGAAATCCCTCATCAGATACTTATATAACAGAATATGACAATATAAAATCAGCAGCTGAAATAATTTTAATTTATAAAACAAAACTATAACAGAGCTCTCTATTGACTCCATCTGAACTCCCATAAACAAAAATCAGTGTCACGGGGCCTATACCCCAACATGGAAAAGAAATCTCAGACGGATTTTTTCCGCTTGTCAAACCTAAAAAACAGCCTATAACGCGTTTAGAAAAACAATATTCGATGTTCCAAGAGGGGGTCGAAAAGACACTGCGCCAAACGATAACGATAAAAATAATGAAAAGGAATCCTCCAATCGCGCCTGAAATTCGCGGCACTGATAATAGTTAATCCACTGGTAGGGGTGGAGGTGAAAACGAAAACACGTTCCCATCCCAACCCCTTCCTTCGAAGAGTTCTTGTCAGGGCTAATATAAGGGACCAGCAGGGGAAGAAAGAATCCAAAGGGGAGAGAGAACAACGAAAAAGCTACTATAGAAAAGAAAAAGGACGTTCAACCACCGGCGTGGCCTGCGGTTTTCTCACGCCTTTCCCCTCCCTCCTTACTCTCTCTCTCGTACTCGCTTTCTTTATCTTTTCTTCTCCGGCGTAAGGAGAAAGAGTAAAGAGAGAGCAGCTTCAATTAATCCTCTAGTAAGTGTCCCTGGCCTCGCAAGCTACGATTGATTTATCGACAGTTAATTGGGGGAATGGATCGGTTGCTATGGTGACTGACCGGGACCTTCATCTTTTCCATCCGACCCCCCCCCCTTATTGCATCTTTTCTCTTTTCCACCCCCACCCCCTTTCCGTTTTTTTTTCTTTCTCTCCCTACTTTCATTCATTCCCTCCCTTTACGCAATAAAATTGCGACGCTGGTTTTGGTTTTTGCGTTTGATTTTCGATAACCGGATTTCTATCGATCCAAAAGGGTTTTTCGAGGGGGCGGATCCCTTCCTTTTCGTTCTATCGTAACTTTTTTTGTTCTTTTTGTTTTCTTCTTTTTTTGACGGATGCGGGGTGGCCATAAAGGGTCACGTTGGCGACTGAGAGGGAGGGAGAAAAGGGTGGTCGGAGGAATCGGTCATTAATTGTCGATGCGCGCGCAAAGGGTTTCTTTTTAGATCACTCTCGTTCACTCTTATCTTTTTCGAACACCACCCCTCTCATCCACCCCTTTCTCAATCCTCCTTTTTGCATCTTTTCAAACCGGATGTCTTCCCTCGAATCTTAATTTTTCTTCTTTTTTTTTTAAAAAAAAAACTTATTCTATGATACATCTAGAGGTGTGTTATTTTTGCCTTCTTCACTATTTGTATTCTCTCTATTTTTTTTTTATCTTCTTCTGTCCTTATCCACCAACCCCTCATTTTTCTTGTCCCACCCCTCTGCGGAAGATTTTTAAATTAAATTTTGTAGCATTAGAATAACGGATTGAAATTGTTCGAGAAGGCGGAAAAAGGTCGAACAGTTTATACTCGAGCATCGATGATTTTTTCGAATTCTTGCTTCCATAGCTTAAAGATTTTATTAAAAAAAGTAAGAAAATAAAAATAAAGTCAGTTGTGTTGGCGACTTTTAATTTTTTTAAATTGGTAAGAAACCTTTTTTTTTTACCTGCTGTATTTCCCTGTCTCTCTCACAAACAAAACATTTGTGATATACACTTTGTTCATTAAAAATATTATTCTTATCGGAAATTTAAAAGTATCGTATCCACAAATATTGGCGCGGCACGATATTAATTTAATTTGGAAATCTTTTAATAAGGAAACAGAAATGGATTTTTGCAACTCGAATCCGTCGCGTTATTTTAATAAGTTTGGGCTTACGAAAGAAAACGTAGAGACTTAAGAAAACAATGCGAAGGTAAAAATATATTTGAGGTTTTCTTTCTATCCGGAAGGCATTTGAGTTGTGTTTATCAAGGTATCTATGCATTCAAGCGTTTTTCTTTAAATTTATAAATAAGATTTAGTATCAGTTATTTAAATAAATCAAAATCAAGAGACCCCTCACACATTCATAAGTTGTTTTCACACCAATATTAAATAAATTTAACTATTACTGGTTTTTTTTCTGCAGTCTTAAAACTCTGTAACTTATGATGCAAAAAAATCTATCTGTATGGTTATAAATAATGAAATTTCACTCGTGTTTTAGTTTGATATGGAAGATAGAGTAAGAAGTCAATCTGTGTAATTGTTAGTTATTTTTCCGCTTATAACTTTATAAAATAAGTGTAAAACTGATATTTTTTCTGGTGTTTTTAATTATAATCAATGGGGAGTTAAAAGAAAAATTCTTTGAATGATTTTTTTTTTACTTTTTTCCTCTTTATAATTCTTAATGTCTTTACAACACTTGTTTTTTAGTTGAAAAAAAGTGTCTTTGGATTATATAATTTTATACCAAGGACAGATTTGTTTAAATGAGGAAACTATGAAACTTATAATAAGATTGTTTCAGAAATTTTTCTTTTAATGAAACGACATGAAATATTTAGCAAGATTGCTACAAATAAAATACATTTGTGTTCTATAAGTCTCTTTGCTAATATATATAAGACCTAAAACCTCTTTCGAGACTGAATGTTCGTTATCTTATGAATACGTTTAGCAGATATTGAAGCATAAAATAATACTGAAAATGAAATAAATTATTAATGTTTGCAAAAAGATAAAGACAAAATAAATTATAGGAAAAAGTAATACACTCTATATTTCTTTTAGTTGAAGTGCACACGCACATACACGTATTAATGTATATACTGTTGTAATTTAATATACATTCCAAAATAAATTTAATATTTTTAATTAGATGTGTTTAAATAAGCTTCGCTCATTCAGTATTTTTTTCTCCTCATCCAGAACTACAGGCTCCAAGCCAAAGATCCCTCTCTCGGTCAGAACTCCATTTCTAGTTATGAGATAATGGTTCCTCTCTCTCTCTCTCTCTTTCCCCTCCTACCCAAATAAGTAATGTACGAAAAAAATTAAGGGAAAATCTGTAATTTAGCTTCTATATTAGAACTAACTGTAGTTACTTAGAACATACTTGTATTAGATGAAATCTATTGCAAATGTGTAGTTCCGTAAATACATCGTCATATAATCTTGTACTGTTTCTTTTACTGTGATTTTAAAAAAAATTACAAAATATTCACATTCAACAAGATTTAAATTTTTTTTAATAGTTGGATTTGGTAAAACATTAAACGCGTAAAAACAAAGATACGTTTTCTTTTTTTCTTTTTTTTTTCAAATTTAAGCAATTTACATTTGGAAAACTCGTTTATCTAAGTTTCATTATTCAGTGATTGTTTTGGAATACATAAACGATTATTTATGCTCCTTCAAAGAAAAAAAGGGAATAAGAATGCACATTCCTTATTTAGATACACAATTTTTAAATTAATAATCTAGCTAATTTCAAATATTTTTCAGTCGTCAAATACATATCGCTCTTTTTTGTAAAAAAGGTACAGATTCATGATTATCTACTTTTTTCTTTTTACTTCCTTTCCTTTTTTCATCATGCATTAAATCTCAATTGCAGATGCTGCATATATTTAAAAAATATTTTTAATAATATGCATATTTCATCCCATAATACTAAAGTCATTCATCAGCCTTTCAATATAAATGGATTTACAATGTTTTAGGTTTATATGTGTTATATATTACATAACGTCTAATATAAGATGTAATACATAAAAGGAAGTAAATTATAGATGTAAAAGTGGAACACAGTCGCACAGAAAAAGTACCAAATTATTATTATATGGAACAGAAGAAATATACAGAAGGCAATGCTTTGCAGAATACGAGGAAACTGTTTTCAATTAATTTTTTTATTAATATTTAATTTGTACAGCCATGTCACGTACAGGGAACTACAATCCATTTTGCATATTTGTACGTGACAGACATAGCTTAGGGTGGTGAGAAAAAATTATGCATTTTTAAATTTTGTGATGCGTAGTACTTCCATCTACGTTTGCTGCATTAATTATGTTAACTTGACAATTGTGTTATTTTTAATTAAAGCATTTACTTCACTACAGTTAACATATGAGACATGTACACATCGTCATTTATTTACATAAGCATTTTAATGCAAGCAATGGGATATTTAAGCACCCGAGAAAAAGAACCTTAAATCCATGAAAGTGTATTTTTACCTTCATAAACTAATTCCATTATGTAAAGTTTGATTTAGTTATGTATTGTCCTTCTGAGGGGGGGGGGGTATAACATCATTATTCTTCTAATTATTACTTTTCGAAAGTAATTCTTAATAACTATTCTCTCAAAATATTTGATTATTTCTAAAAAGTTAGTAATTCACATTTTGCTTCCGAATATTTTTAATGAAATATATATTGTTTCTATAAAAATCACACTTTAAAGCAACGCGAAAGCAATTTGTGACATACCTCGCAACTTTTATCCACAATCAACTCATAAGGACGTCATCTGAATTCTCACCCCCCTTACCAAACTTCCGCACCCCATCAACGTTAGGATTAATAGCTTCGACAAATTTATATATAACGAGCACCAGCTTCTCTACATGGTAGATCATTAGTGGAGTAAAAGTGAGGGAGTGAATATTAACGTCGCACTGTTCATCTACACGAGGGCGACACATCTCGTAATTTTGAACCATGGTCAAGTGACGAGGACGACACCTGAGCTGGAACCCTCCTCTCCTAAATACCACACCACACCAACGGGAGGACGTTTGAGCTCTCGACAGATTCAACGTGCATCGCTCCCCTACATAGAGGGTCTTCAGTGGTACTGGGCTCGAACCAGTGGCGCACACAAGAGAGTGTCCTAGGGTCCGGAACCCCCGCCCCCCAAAGCCCTTGAGTTGTTTTCAATTGATGATAATCCTATATGCATATAGCGTAAGATTTAATTAATTACTTGTAATTAACAATTTATTTTATTAATTAATGCTAATTATTAATTCATTTTTTACTGTTTTTTGTTGACAAAATCAGAAGAATCTATCGGTGTTTTCTCGAGGTATGGTACGAGTTGGGGAACTTTCGACCATGGACCCACCCTTTGAAAAAATCTTGTGTGCGCTACTGGCTCGAACTCATGACACGCTAGCCATAATCAGATGCCTTGACCACTTGGCTACCGCGACCACGATGAGTGAGGGAATGCTTATAAGCATGGCAGTCAAAACAGGCCGAGGGTTATTGGTAATGCATTGCGTAATTTTGAAACGCGGTCATCTGACGAGAACGACACCTGAGATGGCACTCCACTCTTTTAACTTTCACATCCCACCAGTGAGACGATTACAAATTTCGACAGATTTAGCATGCTTTAACTCCTCTGCTCAATGGGTTTTCAGTAGTATCAGGACCAGTGCGACTTGACAAGGTCATTAGTGGACCAGAACTTGAAAGAAGTAATGTTAGTTAAGATTGTGATCAATCTTCTACCGCGTTCATCTGTATTTTTAATCAAATGGTGAGGAATTTTGAAAAAATTTGAGGAATTTTGAGAAAGTGCACAAAGAGAGTTTCCATTTATTTTAAAACTCTTTAAACACTCAGATAATTATATATATATATATATATAATTACTTCATGGTTAAAACTAACCAAAATTTTGTCTCTCGCTTTTTCCTCTCTTCTTACAATCTTGTAATTGCAAATTCAAGACATTCCTTACAAATCTCAGAATTTACTTGAAATTTATTAAGAATGCAGTAAAGCAGTGGTTTTTAGACTTTTTCCACTGTGTAATTTTTTGCCTTCACCATTTTCTTGATGTTCTCTTGATCAAGACTGAATATTCTTCTAATGCCCCTTATTCGAATCTTTCCTCCGTCTGTTCTCTATTCTGAAAACTTATATCATAGTTTTTAAAATATAAGCTTCAGATCTGATAAGACTGATACGATCATTTTTAATTGGCTTTTATTTTATCCAAAAAAAAAACAAAAAAAAAACTGTCAGCACTGAATACTTTTGAACTAAACATTTTCTTTTGCATTTTTAGCGTATTACAGGAAGTTGCTCGAATACATATCGGAGAAAATCTTAGCACTAAGAGATTAGATTACAAAGTTTTAAATTTGACGTAATTTTCCATTTTGCCATAATTTCTTGTACTAAAACGCTCTCGAATTTCTTAATATCTGAAAAGATACATTAAAATACTTAAATAGAATATATAATACGATGTTGTAATCAAAATAAAAAAAGATAAAAATAAATTTCTGATATTTTTTGAGAAATTTCAATATTTACGATCTCTCAAAATAAGAACAATTGCCTCCAACACGATAAAATTCTTTTTTTTTTTATCAAAATCTAATTTCATTGGAAGAAATCACAACTTAAATCCTGGAGCTTCCCATCTAGACAAAGCAGTAAAAAAAAATACACGAATAAGAAATGAAAATTTCTTGAAATACCCCTCCCCCTATCAGAACAGGTTCCTTATTCAACTATACATTCCATTTCACACACTAGGAAACATCCCTTTTTTCAAAAGATCGACCCCCGCGCTGTGTCTAAGTGGGGTGAAAGCAAGGTTGACCATTACCAATCTGCCCGGACTTGGTAATGATGGATTTAATTCAAAAGTAAGTTACAAAAAGTAGACCTCTTTTACAAATCGGATCCCTTTTAAGAATATTTTTTTAACCTGGTTGACACAGAAATAAAAAAAATGGCTACATCAGCCGGAACTATTAATAAAGACTTTTCCTCAATTGTGTTCTACTTGTCATTTCTATCGGATTGGTTAAAATTGCGGAGATGATGATGTCACGTCGTATAAACCATGGGCGGTCTTTGACTTTGAAACCAGGTGTTTCGCCGCGTGAAGTCAAATTGAGCTTTTTAAGTACCTCGCATAAAAGCATTGGAGAACTGCGTTAAAGGAATCTATGAAGAAAATAAGTCTGAACATTGAAGATTGGATTCGGAACAAACAGAAGATTTTTCGCGTGGTTATATTTGCGTTTGAATAGTATTTGAGGGGATGGTTAATTTAATGACAGACGATGACGAGTTTGAGATGCAGTTGTGTTTTCTGTTATAATGGTTTTTTAATGCTATAAATTATGACAAGCTTTAAATGCAATGCAAAGTATAGTATCTAGCTGAACAGGTGCAACTAATTCACGTCGCAAATATTTTTTAAAAGATTTTAAATTAATTCTAAAAGGGCTTTGAATGTATCGAATTATATGACTCATGCGTAGAACACAGGAGGCCCAAAGAAATTATCTTTCATTTTCGACAATATCCACAGGTGTGTAAAAATTAAGGTCGAGGTAGTTGTTTAATGTATTGTCGGGCAACATGTTTCTAACCAACGCACATATACAACAAGATATCCAAGAAGTAGGAACATGGAAAGAGTAAACAAAATGTTCCAAAAAAGAAATCCAAAGGATGAAAACGAACTTTACTGAAAAGTTAGCTGTGGATTAAGTGGACAAAAGACCGGAACTCATGTGCGTCTGGTGGAAGGCAAGAAAAACTTAGTCATCAGTAGGGCATATGATCATCCCTGATTGCTCTATGTAAGATTTACAATCGTCCCTGTAAGCTAAGTAAGAGACTGCTATTGAGTTGTTGAGGCAATACTGCCAATTCCTCATATAGGGCCACAATCGCAGCTCTAGATTTTTTTTGTTGGCGGCTGATAACGTGCTGTCAAGCATCTTCCATGAGTGTCAACTCGTGTTCGATTGGATTTCGATCCGTGGTTGATTGGTTTTTAATTTACGTCGCATTGTGAGGTAACACGAGGGCTATTGACGATGGATAGGTGAAGTGATGGACAACGGTCAAGTAATAAAGATGATACCTGAGCTCACACCCTCTCTCCTAACTTCTGTACCTCGTCGGAGAATTTTGGGCATCAACAGATTAACGCCTTCTTTACAACTGGTCTTGCAGCACTAGGTTTTGAACCCCCGATTCGACAACACCAACCTCGATTTCTCAACCGTCACCACTCGACTTCCCTGAGCTTCGGTCCGATGACTTTGGCGACTAATCCAAGCGTTGAGGATCATCACTCTCTAATAAATCTTCTGTAGGGTAAGGAATACCACTGTTGTGTACGAAAAAGTACTGAGAACACATAATGGCTGTGAAAAACAAAAAACTCCAATACCTACCTTTCAATGAAGTAGGAGGGGTGATTGCGTATTCTTCACTGTCCCATCGAGAGCCGCTAAGCGAACTAAATTTATTAGCAGGCGTTAATGTCATACATCATATTGATTGTTGGGCAAATGGATCGCCATAATGTAGCCAACTGGCAAAGGTGAAACGCGATATTGTAATTTCAGTAGACTTTTGCGGGTATCTTCAGTTTCTTTTCACTTGTAAGGAGGTATACCGATCACCCGTGGAAATAGTTGTTCATGAACGATAACTGTTAAATACTTGGATAGCCATTCTGGCACCTTAAAACGCTTTTTAAACTCGTGGAATGATGAGTGAGTGAGCATTCACTAGTCACACTTCTTCCTTCCAAATGATTCGATCTCAATTAATATTATCCATACCTTGTCTGAATACTGAACATATTACACTGAAGTAGTGCCGTTCAGAGTTAGTTTAACAGTTTAATCTGAATTATATATATCATGTGCAATAGCTTTTATAGAAATACTGAGCGTACATCACCAGTGTGCTTTATATCTTTTAGACATTTTCACCATACGTTTGAACTTGCATTTAACAAACGCCTGACTCACAAAGCGGGCCTCGAGCAAGTATCTCAAGCTACTTTTACGTGGAATGCCATACAATACTTGACTCTAGTCATTCTCTTAGTCGTTTTCATCCGTTCTGGCAGCTCTTTCTGGATTTCCTTATCTAGCTGGTATCCTAATTTCTTGATTTCGCTCTTAATTTTTGCACCCCTGTGATTTTTCTTATATTCATCATTTAAGAATTGATGCCTGATTATCAAACATATTAAGATTACATCAAATTATTTTTACTTATTTCCTAATTTTAGAGTGAGTGAGTGATTTTGGGGTTTATTGGCGCAAGAGCCGATTTCCGCTATACTGCGCCAAACATTTGTTTTAATATCTGTGGTCTAGACGGGAAGAGAAAGAAAGAATGAATTGAATGACAAGAAAGAGGCTCGAAAATAGAGAAGGATCACTAGGGTACCCCGGGTTCGTGAAGCCCGTGTTTACCAAAGACAGTAAACTCCGTGGGAAAAGGAAAAGATCACTAGGGCACCTCGGGATTGTGACACCCGTACTCACCTAAAGAAGGTGAACCCCTGAGGGGTCCTAATTTTAGAAAATTTAAGAACATTTATGCTCTTCCTACAATCTTATTAATTGTAGATAGAGTGGAGTGGAGTTTTTGCAATAAATCATCCATCGGCTCCCCATAGATAGATTAATGAGAATGCAATTGCATTTATCCCATTTTCATTAAAACAATTTTCTTCTGATTACTCATTTTCTAAAATTATTGTAACATATATCGAGCATTATATTTCACATGAACCATACATAGGCCTCTAAAATGGTCACTGCATTGGTCATCGTCTCGATGTGTAGGCTCAATACTATGGATTCTGTTCTTTTCTCAAACATCTATAGTAGAAATCGAACAACATGAGGCTAATATCTATAATAATAAGATAATATCAATATATTGATTATTACAAATGCCAGAAGAATCAAATTATTAGGTATTATAGACTCGCATAATCAATTTATCGACTGAACTGTCTTGCTGACAGTAAAACTTTTTGATGTTAAAAGCCCAGTCCCCAGAGGAGTTTTGTTTCTATTTGAATAAAATACCATCTTTCAAGACTACTGTAAGTAAGAAAACTTATTTGTGCAATATATATTCTATAGCTCTTCGGCAATATGTCTCGATTTTATCTTCAAGTAATTATCTGATTATCAATTATCACTGGTAGTCAAACTTCAACTTATCACTACCACTAACATTATCAATTAAAAACATTGAAGCAAAAGCGCTGTGTAGAGAGTTATCATTCTTATGGTATTATTAGGTGCTATTAATATGTAAAGTGAAAATCGATGCCTAAAGTATGTTTTAAATTAATTTTTAAGAAGTAAAAATGTAAGAAATATAAGTGTGAACAGAGAATCGTTACTAAAGCTAAAATCAAATATTATCTACTCTTTTTTTTTTCATTTTTTAAAAACATTTTTTTAAAATGCTTCCTTCAAAGTTTTATTCTTTAAATATGCGGGTGGCTAGAATTGAAATCATTTTAAATAATTAGATTGTAAGTCGAATGAAAAAGTAATGAAGCAGAAAAAGTTGTCACGCTTCAAGGCAATGAAAATTCAGCAAATCCTTGGACACAACACAAATTCTTAACTTTCAAATCGCAGTACCTTTCTTCATATCACTAAAGTTATGTACTCCTATAAATATAACTTTAGCAGCACTTTTACCGATGTATATTATAAATATATATATACGCGCGTATTTTCCTCTCCTGAACTACAACTACTGTTTCGGTCACATTGGTGTTAAAACACTGAAGGAACTTGAATATTAGACTTCATCTAGTGGGTGAGTGAATATTAACGTCGCACTATTCAGCTGTATACACGAGGGCTTTTGGAAACGAACCTCTTAATTTTGAACCATGATCAAATGATGAGAACGACTCCAGAGCTGGCAACCTCCTCACCTAACTTTCACACCACACCAACGGCAGGAAGTTTGAGCCTTGACATATTTAACGTACATCGACCCCCTCTGCGGGCTGGTCTTCAGCGGACCTTGGCTTGAACTCATGACACGGCAGCCCCCAGTCCGTTGCCTTGACCACTAGGCTACCGTAATCATTAGACTTCATATAATCTGTTTTAAAAAATTTCGTAAGTTGCATTTTCAAAATTGACCAGACTTGTAACCGGAAAGAAAAAAGGTAATTTTAAATTAAATTTGTATCCTTGCAGTACCGATTATGGAAACGACGGAAAAAATCACGGGAAGACAATACTAATCTGAATAAATAGAAAAAAATGTTTTTACTGAAAGCACTAATAAGTTAATTAAGAGCGCAGTGGAGGAAATTATTCATTCAAATACTTCTTTTAATTTTTTTTTTCGTAATATGTAAAATGAGCAGAAAAAAAAACAATAACCTTTTAATAACTAAATTGCTTCAACTGCAGTTAATAAAATGCAAAGAAAACCAACTTAAAACATTAAATTCAATAGTAATTATTTTATTTAAATTCGAATTCGGGACCGATAGCTATACTGGCGAGAACTATTGCGTCCCTTTAATTTTTTTAGGTTATTTATTCACCACTTTACATAGACCGTGACCTCCAAATAATTCAGCAATTACTATTGGTTAAGATGGACTACGTGTGTATGTCAAAGGATAATACACAAACTCGATTCTATATTCGTGAATGGACTAAATTCTTGACGGTCATATGATAATATAAACACGTGTTCTACATTGAATTCAAAACGGACAATAAACTACCTCGTACTTTTAATTCTATTTGTAAAACTTAGGTAAAATTTCAAATTGCATAGTTGGGTAAAGATGCTCAAGAGTTATAAAAAGAAATTTCTGCAAAAAGATTTTAAAATTAAAGAAATAAAGTCTTGTTTTATACATGTACTTTTAAATAAAGTGACAAATATTAATTTTTTTTACAAAAAGTTTCTGTATAAAGCGTAATTTGGCAACAACGAAGTGCATAAACTGATTTGCTGAAAATAGATAGTTGCATTTATCGTGACTATGAGGTCACATGTGTTTTTGAACTTGATTGGCTAAAAACAAGTGGTTTAAAATTATCATGTGATTATGACGTCACATGAATTTAGTCCATTGGGTTTACTAAGTCGTCTGAGCAGATTAAATTCGAAGTTCCGTTGCAATGGCTTTTCCTCAGTTTTATCTTATTAGCAGTGAAACCACTTTTACGGAAAGATCTTTTTACTATGGGATGTCCCCTCCCCTTTTAAATTATCCAGTTTTATTTCGTAATTAAAGAATTTATTTATTAAATGGGTTCAAATAATCACCATAGAAAGTCAATTATTATTATTATTCTACTTCTAGATGGATTCATAGAATGACATATATCATACAATTGTAACAAATTCTGAATATTGGAACAACTGCACACTCTCTAATTCAATCGAATAGATTCGAGAATTGACTGTCCCAAAATGAATTTCCTTAGTCGTGGCCTCCCCTTGTATGAAAAGAAACTCATTTAGCTTATTCGATAAAATTAATTTTACTTTTAGTATTATTTTCGTTGAAGATAAATACACTTACCCCGCCCATTGGGGGCTATTAAAAAAGTAAGGAACTTAGTGCTTTTTATTTTCTTTTTTGATTAGTTTATATTTATAAAATTTTTTGTAAACCCTATTTTATAGCTTTTGGTTTTCATGCATGACAAAACACAACATTATTTTCTATGAAATTTTGGAAAACACGGAGATACACTTAACGGGACATCGCAAGTTGTGCACATACGTTGCGTTCTCTTTTGATGTGTCTTAGCAGAGCACAAACGACAACGTTTGTTTGCATTTTCTAAAATTGGAATATGGTTATCAACTTTATTCTGTCCCACTTGGTCTTTGTTTTTATTGTCCAGGAGACTTATGGGTTTTCCTTTTCGTTTCCGATTTGAAAACCCTGAAATCAATTGGCATGCTAGCCGAAGAAGAAAACCTGTTGGATGTAGAGATAACCACATCTCTTCTGCAAAATTTCCACAAAATAAAGGAACTGACAATAGTCAGATTAATGAGGAAGTAAGAAATTCGATGCCAACGATTCCGGGAGTGTCGTCCAAAAATGCATAACTTTCTCTAAGTTTATCAAAGTGATCTAAGCTAAACACAGTAGCTCAATAGCCTATGAGAGCCAAGACCTACTGTGCCCGTCTCAATTTTCACGATCTCGGACACTGAGGTATACGAGCAGATGTTCCTGTCAGGTGGTCAGTTTGACGCGAAATTCCCAGCGTTTAGCTCACAAGCAAGCTAGGTACTCATTTATTGACTCACTGAAAGGATGAAAGGCTGTGTTGGACTTGCCAAGCTCAGGGAATGAACCCCGGACCTGTTGCGTGGAAGCGTGATACGCTACCACTTAGCCGCTGGACTTCCAAAGTCATCCACCCCTCCCATATCATTTTATGTGACAACAGCAGAGTTGGTCATGATTACCGGACTAAAGGACCCATCCTTGTTTTTTTCTTGAGACTGTCGTAGTGCATTCCGGTAGTGCGCTGTTTTAATCCCGTTGTTATGTAACGGGGTAGGGGCACTGCCGTTGCTAGTTCTGAGTAGGCCCTGATTCAAAATTCCTTCGGGGCTCTTTTTCAGATATGAGAGCCCTGTTAGTGGGACTGTGGTTACACATGTTGGGGCCCCGTATTATTGATACGGCGGTAGCTACACCCCTAGGGGGTATCGGTAGTAAAATGTGCAAAGGCTTTTAGTTTTTTTTTAAATTTAAAGTCATTAATAGATGGTATCATTTGTGAAAAATGATAAGAGATTTTAGAATAAGCATTTAAAAGTTAATGCAATTGGTGGAAAGTGTACTTAGCATGATTTTAGAAATGGTTAAAATAATTAAGTATGTATTTGATATACTACCAATAGCATAATTACGTAAAAAAGGACGGGAATCAAAAAATGAAAAAAGATACTTATTAAAACATACTTTTTTGAAACATTTAAGGAATCAATATATTATATTAATATTGGAGTATTATTTGATAATTAAAAAAACCACATTTCTATTTTCACTAGTATTTGAGGAAGGTAACTTAAGGGGCTCTCTCGCGCGCGCTGACTTTCTTGTTATGAGTAACTTAGCTATAACACTTATATTTCCATTGGGCATTGTCGTGGCCGCGGTAGCCAAGTGGTCAAGGTAACAGATCATGGCTAGCGTGTCATGAGTTCGAGCCCAGTACCACTTAAGACCCTCCGTGTAGGGGAGCGATGCACGTTAAATCTGTCGAGAGCTCAAACGTCCTCCCGTTCGTGCGGTGTGGTAGTTAGGAGAGGCGGTGCCAGCTCAGGTGTCGTGAGGTTTAAAATTATGCGGTCCGTCACCAAAAGCCCTCGTGTATATATATAGCTGAACAGAGCGACGTTAATATTCACTCACTCTATTGCATTGTCTAGTATTTCGATTTGCGTTTATTCAAATCAGCCAGTCAATATACTGCGCATGTCATTGATGTAACACATATCATAGAGCCACAACTACAACTAATGATATATTAACCCCTTAATATCTGGCTTTTTTAGATTGTTTCCATTTTCTGAGTAATGCAGCTGACATCTATGTGCATTCTCTTCAATATTCTTTCCCATCAACAACAACAGTAATAAAAAAAGAATGCCAAAAGAGATCACCATTCCCTTCCTGGCAACAACTCCTGTCTCAGAAAGAGAGAAAGAAAGCAACTCTTAGAGCAGATATGAAAAATGCGACCGAGGCGGAAAAAATATCCGTTTCATCTCTCTCTCAAGTAAAAAAAAAAAAAAATGCATGATCCTAGCGGAAAGGGGTAAAAAATGACGCCCGCATTGAAGGTGGCCACTATCTTGGCGTTAAATTTTTAAAATGAATACTATCTCTCCTGCGCCAACATCTTTTTACCTTTGCCGCCTGTCAGCGCACACTATTGCTTCGAGAAGGATGATTGTTAGGCGAACGATTGGTGGGGGGCGATTTATAACACTCTTGCTTGGGATGCAAGGGCGATAACAGAAATATGCCAATAAATATCGGCCTTGTGATTTGAGTCTCGGTGGTGTTAAGAATGCCGCGCTTGATGTATAGGAAGGGGCCTTAGGGCAGTCTTCCATTACGGCAGACGATCAGCTTCAATCCGAAACATCTTTTCTTCCACCCCCTCCACCCCCTTCTTTTCTTCTAGAATCGATGGGAGTGAGGAGGGGTTTTTGTTCTTATTGGGTGCATCTCTCTAGAAACGGGACGATGAGTAAGGCGCTTATGTGTCTTGAAAGTTACTCAACGAGAAAAGTTGGGGTTTCGTAACTGAACCCAAAAATATAAAGTTATTCATTTAATTGCTTTATTACGACTTTGAATGTTTTTCTCGCATTGAAGTTTGTATAGTCTTATGAATTTTCAATCCATAGATTCGTTGATAACTTTCAACGGCTATTGAAGGGATGTTTTCTACCCTCCCTTTAGAAAAATAATCGTACCTTCAAGAGGAAAAAAATATTAATCTCGATCTCCTTTTTTCTTTTTTAATGCTATGACAGTTTTTTTCTTCTTCTAAGGATAATGAACTGTTCGGAGTAGCCCCCCCCCCCACCCGAAAAAAATATTCTCATCTTATTCTGACATATATTCCAGTAAAAAAAAATATTTTTATAAATTCTTTTTTTTTCTAGTCATTAATCTAGTGTTAATTAAAAAAGTTTTAACAATTTTGACATTTTACTGATGTTTTAACTATTTTCTTCTGCATTCCTTTCACGCTTCTTGCGTGAACGGACTGTTTATTAAGGTCACAGTATAAAGTAATACGAGAGCTATTGGTGACGGCCTCATAATTTTGAACCACGGCCAAACGACAAGGACGACATTTTAGCTGACTACCCCAAGTCTCTGACTCTCCAACTACCACACCACACCAACGGGAGGCCTTACAGTCTCGACAATCTCTCGTGAACGAACCTTCGAGCATCAGCACCTCTACACGGCGGCTCTTCAAAGAGGCACTAGGGCTCGAATTCACGATACGCCAGTCTCGAGTTCGTGACCATGACCACTATAGGTTACAGCGGCCGCTCATACTACTGGATAAACAGATATATTTGTTATAATTACACACATTTATGTTAATATTCGTGTATATGAACCGAACTCGGATTTATTCTGTTCTTAAGTGTTAAATTCTACAAAATGTTATGTGAAACCAAGTCATCTATATAAAAAATGGATGCTTGTATATATGAAATCGCTTCTCTCCAACACCGCTCAACCGATCACTATAAAAATTGGCATGTATATATATTTTTTGTGGAGAAGGTTTGTGTGCTATCCACTTTGTTGCAGCTCCTCACCAGGTGGCGCTACAGCAAAGCAACTTCTGAATCCTTCAATCGATCGCCAAGTTACCGACATTGTCACCAAAAATTATGCCAACTTTACTCTATCGCCAACATTTCGCTATGTTTCCATTGAATCGCCATTATAATGTAAGGAATAGCGTTGCTTGCGAATCTTGTAATTTTAGCATAAAATAAATACAACAGATTATAATATTAACGTATTACACATCTAGATATAAATGATTTACACTATTTTAAGCGTTCATTACACAAAATTTGTTTGCTGAACAGAGATTAGCCTAGGAAGATGTTTTCAAAAATCTACCCACAAGGGAGTTACGGGGGCGTTATAAATAAAGAAAATATCCTTTTTATCAGCTATTAGATTTACAGACTTAAAATTTAACAAATATGATTTTTTTGTTCAGCTGAGAGATGCAAAAAGCTTTCTTATGTTTGATTTGCAATTCATGTAAAACTAACTCATTAAAAACCTCTTTATTTTTTTCAACCTCTGTATTGTTTAATTTTTCAATTCACCCGTGCGAAGAACTAATATACCAGCTAGTTTCTTATAAAATAAAATTTCGATTTGCAATTGTACAGCTATAGCAACCAGAGCAGAAATAGAGACAGTGGTTTAATTTAATTAAATAGATTTAGGCCTTACTTTTCAGTTATAAAAAATAGAACAATAATAAAATATACTGATAAAAATCAATTAATTAATAATTAAAGTAAAATTATAATATAAGATTAATTAATCAAAAGGAAGAAAATTTTTTTCGGAGATCATTCGAGAAATGATAAGCTATGACACAATGATTAATATCTTTTCTACAATGCGTTTACCATTTAAACCAGTATTAACTATTTAATGCTTCAGTCAAGTAGAGACTCACTGTACCATATCGACAAAAAGATTGGTGACATCGAAATACTGTGCCGTGAAAATACATTTGGCTGTAAAACATTCTTTGTCTTGTCTGATCCAAATTGAGCCATTTTTCATCGTTTCCGATTCTGAAGCAAATTTCCATTGGTTTTAGTTAATAATTGTACGATAATTGCCAATTAATCAAATTATCAAAGAAAGAATTAGGACAAAAAGGACAATGAAAAATGGATTTTTGAATATCAATTTAAAAGAAGGCATTAAAACTCGAACTAAGATCACGCCAATGTTCTCGTAGTGATTTAAGATATTTCATAACTAAACTAGGTAATAAAATTCCATGCGTGTTTATTTTTTCAAATTTAAATCTTATTTTTCAATTATTAATTCAGCCAAAACAAAAATTTAAAGATACCATTTTTCTTAGAATTTTCATTTATTTTATTTTTATTTGAACTAACATTGCGCTAGATACAGTGCTTATAGAAATTATAAGACCGTTACTGAATTAGTACATTTCTGAAGAATAAAATATAACAACACATATACAACTTTTTAGCGTTTGTGCTTGAAAATTAATCGTGAAATATAATTTCTGTGTGTTGTGCAGTAATATCAACTTTAAAAAATAATTTAAATTAACACTTTCAGAGGGCCATCCAGACGGTATAGTGGTTGGTTAGAAATGTTGACTGCTGTGTAGTAAGTCCTCGGTTCGAATCCTGGAAAAGACATTGTGGATGTTTGCAAATGTATAGTACATGTGCGGCATGGGGGCACTTTAAATATTCGTCGAAACGAATGTCCTCTAATGAGGTTGGCTAAAGCGAGCTGGGAGGACACCAGACTGTCCCTCAAGGTGTTTTCCTGAAAATTATGGTAGAATGGAGCCAAAATGTACTGTTATCTGTATGGTGCTCAAAGCTACGGCTAACGACAAGTGTAATCTTGACCCTTGCCATGATGAACTTCGAGGGACTCGATCAAGTGACAACAAAAAATCAATACCTTTTTAAAAAATTAAATAAAATGTCACTTAAGAAATAAAAAACATCACACATCTTAAAACATTAGCATACTATGGATCACGTCAGAATCATAATAAAAAAAGCGCATGCGATAATATTTACGAAAAAATTACCTGAGAAGCTTAGGAGAAGGTTTTGATTATGTTATCCTCCATTTATCCGAAGATGCTGCGGAGTAAAAAGTTATCTGAGCGCGAAGTGAAAGGAAAATTTTATCTTATAAAAGTGTACCGATAAGAAAGAAGAAAAATAACTTGTTGGTTTGTGAAATGTTTTAAGACTACCATTCACTGACAACGAATGCAATAATTGGAAAAGATGACTTAAACAAAGTAAAACATTTGGAGTAATTTGATATATATATCTTTTTATTAAATATGCATTTTGAAGCTTCTAGGGGGCAAATGATAGTGGTATGAGTTCGAGCCTTGGACCGCTGTGTAAAGGCGACCGATGCACGTTAATTATGTTGAGGCTTAAACTTCTTCCAGTTGACGTGGTGTGAAAGTTAGGAGATAAGGTGCTTGCGCAGGTATCATCTTCCTCACTTGACCATGGTTCAAAATTTCGAGGTCCCATCAAAAGCCCTCGAATTGCTGAACATTGTAATGTTAATATTTACTCATTCACTTGACGGCTACTGACAATGGACCTCACACTTTACAACCACGATCAAGCGACGAAGGTACAACTTAGGCAACACCCTGCTCTCTTAACTTTCACACCACATCGCTGGGTCAAATGTAGATAATATTAAAGCTGATTTCTCACTCATTTAACTTCCACCCAGCTTCACGAATGGATCTTGAAGGTAAATGATTAACCCAGCACGACGAGTGGCCCCGATAGCCTGTTAGTCATCGTCACGGACACGTGGCCGGCGTGTCATGAGTTCGAGCCTAGTACTGGTGAAGATCCGTTAGTAAGAGGCGATGCATGTTAAATCTGTCTAGGCTTTAAGTCCTCCCGTTGGAGTGGCGTGAAAGCTTGGACTCGCTGTGCCAGCTCAGGTGTTATCCTCGTCACTTGACCATGGTTCCTAATTACGAGGTCCGTCACCAATATCTCTTGTGTTGCTCTATAGAGCGACGTAAATAAAAACTCACTCACCCTTACTACAAATTATACAAAATTTCTATGAAAGCAGTAGACGCTATTTGTGTGTGATTTGAACTTCGTCTGTCACGAAGACCACGACCATTGGACTATCGCGACTCATTATTTGTTTGTAAAATATTAGGAATTACTTTTTTAAAGAATAATTTTACTTAAAAACTTAGATCCAATAAGAACTTTACAAAATATCACTTTCATTTCATAATTTGTAATGCAGTTATATATAAAGGTGTGATATCGTTTTAAAACTTATTAAAAATACCTAGAAGGTGTCGCACAAAGGAGCCCCCTGAGACGGTTATCTATTATTCAATGTATGTTAACTCCATTGTTTCAAATCGATTTCGTCCATTTCGTAAATAGAACCAGCGTGCCCCGTGTTATTTCCCCATAATTTATTCATAGGCAAAATCACATTGATTTGGGTTAAATATAGCCGTTTTTCCAGACTTATTGTTAGATACTTGCAACAAAACCTATAAAGACATGCATTTTTCATTAAAAAAAATGCCAGTACTTCTCTGTGGACATACTGAACGATTTCAGTGAACGGCTTTGGAATTCATGAATATTGGATTAACAAGCTAACTATGGTGAACAAATAAAAATGAATTCAGTCCGTTTCAGGGCCATTTGTTGATTTTCGGAATGTATTGATTCTTTCTGAAGTACAGCTCCAGTAACAATGGAAACTTTAATAATTTGGTAGACAAAGATAATGATAATCGTTTCGTTTTAACGATTAGACTTCTTAGGTTGCGGTAGCCTAGTGTCATGGTAAAACGAATAAGTGAATGACAGTGAGAGTTATATTAAACTCACACTATAAAACAGAGATTCCCAAACTTTTTTGTCTCATAGACCCCTTGCCACGTGTTTCGGCTTTGGGTAGATCCCCACTTGCCTAATAATGAACTTTTGCAAATTTATCAGCTTAAATGTCTTTTTCACAACTGGTATAGAGCTATACTTACTTTAAAAGATTTAAAATTCTAACTGTAGAGAAGTATAGTGTTTAAAACCCAAGGCCCCATGTTAATTAATTAAATTAAAATTTAATTAAGACTTAAAATAACTGTTACATAAAGTAACTGAGCAACAAATAAATGCTTTTAATGGGAGAGATGAATCTGGTGATTCGTCCATTTTGGTGCTTCTAAAACTGCTGATATCCGTTTCTAAATTTTACTTTAAGATCTTCTTAGTGCCTATTTCGAGCAGTTCCTCTTGTAATATGACATTTGTTTTTCTTTCAATGTGACCATATTAATTAATTGCTTACTGCATTATTACCATATATATATATATATATATATATATATATATATATAGTCAAAGCATTCTCAAACCTAGTTTCAAAATCTGAATAAAGGATATTTAAATGTTAAACGTAGGATAAAACGTTTTTTTCCTGGCAGATTGTGTGTGACAAAATGAGAAACTAGGAAAATTTGGGACGTCCAATATTATACTCTTTAGCTTAATTATGGCAAGAAACGCCGCAATGATGGTCCTTGTAACTGCTAATTAATTTCATTGAATTTAGTTACTAAATTTGTTAAATAGGTAAATCTAGTTTCCACTTGATTAAATTTTCTTTTAAAATTCAAGTAAAGATCTGGTTTAATGAAAATCACTATCTTAGACCCCCATTTACAACTCATGGACCCCCTGCATGCTGTCATAGATCACTTTGGGAATCACTGCTATAAAGCAACAAGAGGGCTTTTAGTGACGAACCTAGGTCAAGTGATAAGGACAACACTTACAGAAAAAGGCGCCTTCCTTTTTAAAGTAGAGCACAACGACAACGGGAGAACTTTTTTTTACGCCTCGACATGGATCAGACCCCTCTACACGGTGGGTCTTCAGTTGCATGCATATCTCATGATTCCTTCTCAAGTTGATGTTCTTATGATATCCGACTACTCTAAAATTGTGAATTTTGCCAAAAATTGACAATTTTCTTATGATTTCATTTTACACAGGCCATCTTATTTTTATAAAAATATCAAGTGTATTATTTTCCGTTCACTAGAACAAAAACTACAAGTATTTTAGTAAAAGCAGTTGTCTCATACTTTTTAAAACGCTTTTTATTCGAAATGTGTTTTTTTAAATGCTCAAATAGGGACAGAAATTGTTCAAAAAGTTTTGAAAATAATTAACCGAAATTTTTTGTGTATGTTCTGTATAATAGTGGATGTGTTTTAACCTACAGATTTATCAATCACTGTTTTATCGCAAAATTTACAGTCCCTTAAATTAATAAAATCACAGGTTTCTTTAAGCATTTTCATATAATAACTAAGATAAAGTGCTCTATTTTTTGCAAAAATTAAAATATTACTTATCCTGAAAGTCATTTCAAAAATGAATAACATAGCAACACATCAAAATTGAAAAGTTGAAAATTTGTTCATAAACTTTTGGTACAGAATGGACCCCATTTATGTTATTATTTTGTAAATTTTTTTACCCCTTTTTTCCCAATTACTAATAATAATTTCTTTTTATCATCTTAATTTTAGCATACTTTTCTTAAAATGACTAAGCAAATCGAGAAAAACCACAAAAATAAATCCCCATTTCTTCATTTTTTTTAAAAAAAGAAAAGTTGTCGCAAGTAGTCGGATACCTTAAATGAAGCAATTCATTAAGTAGATTTTCATAGAGATTAATTCAAACACGTTTGATTCCACTACAATGGTCCCCACTTATTGCTGCATTGATTTCATTCCAGTCCTGATACCACAGAAGATCTCTTGCCCAGAGAGACTGGTCACCTTCTAGTGGTCAAGGTAACGGACTCGTGGCTGGCGTGTCATGAGTTCGAACCCTAGTACCGCTAAAGATCCGCCGTGCAGAAGGGGTCAATGTAAGTTAAATATGTCGAGGCTCAAACGTCATCCCTATGGTGTGGTGCGGAAGTTAAAAAAGGGTGTGCCAGCTCAGGTGCCATCCTCATCACTTGACCATGGTTCAAAATTATAAGGCCTGTTCCCCAAAACCCTCGAGTTGCTGAAAAAAAGTGCGACGTCAATATTCACTCACTCACTCTAGAGAGACTCGTACTCGTTAAATATGTGGACGCGCTAGCCAGTGGTCATGTTCACAAACTCGTGGCCAGTGTGTCAGAATTTGAGTTCCAGTAATACTGAAGACCCGTTATGTAGAGAGGATAATGCATGTCAAATTTGTCATGGTTCAAAGTCCTCCCGTTGGCATGGTGTTGAAGTTAGGAGAATAGGGTGCCAGCTCAGGTGTTGTCCTCGTCACTTGACCGTGATTCAAAATTGTGAGGTCCGTCTCCAATAGTCACCTTATAGTGCGACGTTATTTAACACACACATTCACTCACTCGTTAAATATGTTGAGGTTCAAAATCCTCATTTTGGCGTGGTGTGAAATTTTGGATAATAGAAGGCTTAAATCAAGTATCGTCTTCGTCAATTTACCACACCTCAAAACTACGAAGTCCGTTACAGTAACCATCGTGTTGCTTCAGAATGTAGAGCTAAGCAATCAATTCATTGGGCTAAATTCATGGTGGTCACATGCTAAATGTAGTCACGTGGTCTCCATTGAATTTGAAGCTGCCATTGGTCTTGTACGGGTTCGATTTATTAAATTTAAATAGAGTTTCAAATTTGATAATTGAGTAAAAATGTTCAAGTATAAGAACTCTTCAAAAGGTTTTCCAAAAGTTTAAAAAATTTACATTATTATAAATAAATTTTTTTCCGAGTGTTTTCTTTTCATCTCTGTGAGTTATTATTGTCGACTTATATGTACTTTTTAAAATGAAGTTTCTGTAAAAAAAAAAAAATGGCAACAGTAAAGTGCGTGAACTGATTGGCTGGAAATACGTGGTTATATTCCTCATGTGAGTATGACGTCACATGAATTCAGGAACTGATTGGCTGAAAACACGTGATTATATTCATTATGTGAATCTGACGTCATATGAATTCATGAACTGATTAACTAAGAACAGTTGATTGTAGCTGGCATGTGACAATGACGTCAGATTTATTTAGCACATTCAATCAACCCTTAGGTTTTCAATATTGCTCTTTAAAATTGAAAGTTAATTTATTTTGAAGATTTCTTTTGTTAAAATAATTTTATAATGACTTTAAATAAACATTTGAAGAGCCAACACTTAATGTATTGAGAATTGTTGTAGTATGAATTGAAACAAGGAGACAAAATACCGATTTTTTAAATTAAAAAAGAACATTTAAAGAATTGCACAAGATGTGAACAACATGGCAACTATTTCCTGGTCGGAAAATGAAGAGGATCATAAGAAAGATTTTCATAAGAAATTTGCAATAAACATAAAACTGGTTCGACGAAATAAATTTATTAAAGAAAAACACAGTTTAATTTATCTTTGACCCAAAAAAGTAACATAGCAATCAAATCAGAAAAGATCCTTCCTACTTCAAGTGCTTTAAGTTTCCGCAGGTTCCCTGTTAGACAAATACGAAAAGCTCATTGTTTCTAATTAAATTAGTGAAATAAAACATTTTTGAATAATTCAGAGAATTTGCGTATTATGATAGTAATTGAGTAATGAATATGTGAGTGTAAAATTGTATTGAAGATTATGAAAAAATTAATAAATTGTTTGACCCTCAATAGTTAAAAGTGTATTGAAATGTACAAAAAAGCATTTCTCGTGCTCCTTCATATCACGCTTTCTAAAACAATAATAAATTGTGGTTGATAAATTGTTTATTTACTGCACGTTTAGAAGCGACACGAGAGCGACGAACTTCGCAATTTTGAACTAAGGCCAAGTGATGAGGATGGCACCTGAGCTGGCTCCCCCACCACAATATCACCCCCCGTGTAGAGTCGCCGATGCCAGTTGTGATTCTCTTCAATTTGTGTTTTGGATCACCGACTAGTTGAGTGCAGAGAACTACCAAGGACATAACTGGATACATTCACTATAGCTATAGATTTATATTCATATTGTATGCGAGATATTTGCTATTTGAAAATGTATTTTTTATAGTCTGCGTCGGATTTTTTGATAATAGACAAAGACAACTATGCATGACTTTCATACAAATAAATGTTGTTACACATATTGTAGAATGCCAAACATTACAGCATGTAGTAGAATGGTGTGTGTGAAAATAAATGTTGTCCATGAAATTATCGACTGGGCTTTTCTTTTCTTGTTTTGTTCTGTTCAAAGTTGCCGTGATGGGAAAGGGCTTCAGTTTGGACCTTCAAAAACCTTGTTTCCAAATGTTCGATTCCATTATTTATCAGTGGCACACCTGTTGGTCCACCTTCTCTTCAACCCGATTCGTCGAATCACCGGGCGTTACCTACGCGATCGAATTTCATTAACGATGAAGGAAATCGTTACACATTTCGTCAAATCGGCCGAAACCCAATCCATCGGACCAAAGGATCTTTCAACATTCATCGTTTTCCGACTACGATTCTGTCTGATTTCGAATGCTGGTGAGAGGGTGAGAGAGAAGGTCGAAGAACGAATTGGAGGGTAGGGTGGTGGATCTGCTTAATAAACGACTGAATCTGGCAACCGATCGTAAGGGGGTGGGTGCAGTGTTACACGTGCGGATCGCATCGGATTTCCGAAGCAATATTTTGCTATGGAATGCGATGCGACTGCTTTCCTCCCACCCCAACAGAAGCTGACTGTAATCAACATCTGATCGATTAATCGATTCGGTTATCGATCGATGCATTTCCCTTGGCTGCCGTAAACAACGCTTATGGCGCAGCTACTATTGACAATCGATATCTATCGATATTTATCGATCAGTCTTCAGAGTCCGCTGAATACGACCCATTCGGAAAAAACTTATCGATTGTCAATACTTGGAAATCGCTAGGGAACTTTTTTTTGTGAGCAACACGAGGGAGAAAGGAGAGTGGTCGAACAAAACGCACGATAGGTGCAGTGTTCGTTGCTTATTGGAAGCCGAGGGGATGGTTTTGTTGCAGATAATACCTTCACTTCCCCCTTGCCATCCTTTGTTTCTTTATTATTAAGGTTTCTTTTTATAGTACAAAAGCGGATAGGAAACAATACATAAATAAAACACAGTGCAACTGCAAAACTCACAGCGCAACGTCGCACGATATCAATTAATCGATTGAGAAATGATTCAACAAACAGTGAAATTAAAAATGATTTTTCATATCAATAGCAACTCGTTGAAAAGGAAAATTAGTTTCTGATTAAAATAACTGATCATGTTATAGTAACGCAACTTTTGTGTGTGCACAGCATGTATGTGTATATATATATAAACTTCAAAAGAAAATGAGACACACGAACGTGTGTTTAATATCCAGCAAAACTATGAATATGATTTATAATTATCAAGGTCGTATATTGAATGCAATTAATTTCTTTTATATAATTCTTTGAAACTTTCTTATCAATACCAGACAGTTCTTAATGAAACATCCTTTTTTTTTAACTAATAAAAATCCTTAAGGCATAACATCATGCGCGTGAATCCATCTCAGCTCGTGACTTTAAAAATGTGTGTTTAAACTTTTAAAAATTTAAGTTTTTGTTTTGAATGGAAAGGGGGATTTTTTTATAATTTAATTCGAAATACATACATTTCAGTATCCTTACGATATAGTTCGGTAAATAAAAATGGGAAGAGTTAATTTAGTTCATATTTTGTGTTTCAAATGTTCAATATGTGTACGAAAATGATTTAATTTGATTGCAAGTTTGTCTTTAAAATTATACAAATAAAAAATTAAGTTAAGGACAGTAGCGTACACAGAAATTTTTCTAGAAGGGAAGGGGGGGGGGGTCCAGGGTCAAAAGTCCACCATCCTCACACATGCAGAAATACTCCGCCAAACATCTTTTAATTTTGTCAAATTTCGGGAACAAAAAGAAGAAAAATATTAATTATTGAATAAATAATTAGCATTAATTTTTAAAATTAATTATTAATAATTAATACTTAATTAAATTTTACGTACTACATACATAGGATTATAATCAATCGGAAAAAAATCAAGGGCTTTGGGGGGATTAGGACCCAGGAACCCCCCCCCCCTTGTCTGTGCCTCTGGATAAGGATTAGTTTAAACTCTGAATCAAATTCAAATAAAAATAAAATGTTGAAGGTAATGTTTTTCTACATTTAGTTGCTTGACTCTATTATAAAAAATTCTTTTATGTAGCTTTTATTTATTATCTCCCAATACGAAATAGAAAAACATCAAATGTTGCTTTCTTAAAAAAAAAATTTCGAATTACAATTTTTTAGAATGTTTCATTAACATAAATTACCTTCCTAAACAATTTGTTATTCTCTTCCCCTAATACATCGCAACAACTTTAAACTAAAATTGAAGCAATTTTACTGGTGGCTAATATTGCAACATTTTAACATGCGATAGATACAATGCAATGATACGACTTAAGTAGCACGTACCATTATCTATAATGAAGTAATATTATAGTACACTTTTTTACAATATTTATATCTTATCAGGCAATCAAATACAAATGTTTGACCACCAGAATACGCGTTCAAAACCCAAGCGCCACTACAAGTACTTACACCCACAAGAAAAACCCTCTACCTCCATTCCGTTATTTGTATCCGCCCCCTTATTACCTTCTCCAGCAAACGCCCACCTGTTACCATGTCTCTTCGATTTAGCGCCACTAAACTTTTTCGCAAACGACTGACGACACCGACTCCCCTTCAACAGGTAGATCTCCTCTTTCTCCAACCAATCCCATCCTCCGCCTCAGCCACAACTCAACGCAAGAGCCCAATACAATTCTCCGACTTGCTGTCTATAGATACATATATATCCACACACAACGATTGCTATCTAGACTGACAGTGGCACTAGAAACACTTAACTTATAAGAGTAGTTTATTTTTGGTCAGGAAATGGTGTGATCCGGTGACTTTTTTTTATATTTATTCGCTGCTCTTTGTCTTTGAGAGATATACGGAGGACTGGTTGGACATAAACCCTTAGTTACTGTCAGTGGCGCTTGAATAACGGCCACATTCCCTTTTCAACGGGTCAGCCGCACATAAATTCGTCGGGAAGTTTCTCAGACGGGTTCCGGGAAAGTGTGTGTTCTATGGACTTTTGACAAATGATTACGATTTCGGGGCAGTTCGTGTTTCGTAGGAATTAAACAAAAGGAAACATGGGATAAAGAATTTTTTGAATTTTAATTTTTCTGTTTCTTGTTTTTTAGTGTTATAAAAAGTCAGGATTGCTTATTGTTACGTAAAATGAACAAAATAAAAAAATCTGATGTAAAATAGGATTATAAATCTAATATAAAGAAGAAGGTATTTAGATTTAGAGAATCTAAAAGCAGTGAATATTTATCCGTGTCTAATTTAGCTTATATTTATGAATTCTTTTCAAAAAGATTATTGGAATTTGTTGTTATTCGATTTGTTTCCCGGATACGCTCCCATCCCCAATTCATAAATATATGTTCTTTAATGTCTTTTTATTATTATACTTATTACTTACTAATAAAATACAGATTTATATTTCTATAAATTGGGGGGGGGGATATCGCTTGAGGCATTTATTGCTTTAAATTCACAATTAAATAGCGTTAAGAACATAATGGAGTATAAAAAAGTCCACATCTTTTAATAAAACAGTCCTAATTTATTTATTGCGAAAAGGATGAGACTTCTGACATTTTCTAAAATTCTCTTTTATGAAATATTCTTTAAGAATATGCAATTTTAGAGGGATGAGGTTCATCTACAAATGCAATTTTAGAGATGATATAACTTATGTATGAAAAAAATTTTGCAATTTTTATTGCAAGAGAGAGAAGTTCTTTTTCCCAAAATTCTAACTTTGGAAGGCATTTTAAAACGTTTTCTTTTAAGGTATCCGACTACCCTAAAATTGTGAATTTTGCCAAAAATTGACAATTTTTTTATGATTTTATTTTACAGGCCATCTTATTAGCTTTATAAAAATACCAAGTTTATCATTTTCCGTTCACTAGAACAAAAACTAAAGTGTTTTAGTAAAAGCAGATGTCATTACTTTAAGCAAGATGTCACCCTTTAAAACGCGTTTTACTCGAAATGTGATTTTTTGAAAATAATCAAATGGGGTCAGCAATTGCTAAAAAAGTTTTGAAAATAATTAACTGAAATTCTTTGTGTAAGTTGTGTATAATAGTAGAAGTGTTTTAACCTTCAGATTTATCAATCACTGTTTTATTACAAAATTTACAGTCCTTTATGTGAATATAATCACTGTTTTTTTAAGCAATTTCATATAGTAACTGAGATAAAATGCTCTAGTTTATGTGAAAATTAAAATATCTCTCTTATCCTGAAGGTCATTTTGACAATGAATAACATAACACATCAGAATTGAAAAAGTGAAAATTTGTTCAGAAAACCTTTGGTACAGAATGGGCCACGTTTATGTTATTTTTTGTACATTTTTACCCGTCTTTTCCCATTTTTTTATAATAATTAATTTTTCTCTTCTTAATTTTAGCATATTTTTCTTTAAATGTACTAAAAAAATCCAAAAACAACAAAAAAATCCACATATCTCCATTTTTTTTAAAGTTATCGCAACCAGTAGGATACCTTAATATTTGTTAATAGGTTAATGCTATTTCAATTAATTTCCTGGTAAAAAAAATAAAAAATCTGACTATTCTGACTTCTTTTTGGGAAAAAATTCTTATAACATTGATTACAGCATTAAATATACATAAAGTATAGTAAAATAAAATAATAGGAGACAAAATTTTGTACTTCCTACAAGGCTGAGAAAGAATGAAATTGTGTGTGTATTTTAAGAAACATATATACATACATATAAATATATACATATATACATACATATAAATATATACATACATATAAATATATACATACATATATAAATATATACATACATATAAATATATATATATATACACATAATTAAGCATTTCCAAACTTTATGGAATGTAAACTGTTTGTCATAAGCTTTAAAAACTTGCAATGTAGGAAGATATGTTAAGGCATCGATAGTAAGTTATAAATTGTTAACTGTTTTAAAGTCCAATGAGTGAGTGTGAGCGTATATTAACGTCGCATTGTTCAGTTATACTCCAGGGCTTTTGGCGACGGACCTCGTAAGTTTGAACAATGGGTCAAGTGATGAGGATGGCACCTAAGCTGGCACCCCTCTCCCAAATTGCACACCACATCAACGAGCGGTCGTTAGAGCTTCGATAAATTTAACGTGCATCGCTCCCCAAACTTCAGGTTTTCAGTGGTGCTAGGCTCGAACTCATGACATGCTGGCCACGAGTTCATGACTTTTACCACTAAGATACCACTGCCACAGTTTTAAAGTTCATAATGACTTCGGTAATCGAGTGGTCATAGTCGCAAGCTTGTGGCCGGCGTTGTCATGTCGCGTGTTAGAGTCCTGGTGAATTTGAAGACCCACCGTGTAGAGCAGCAGTTCTTAAACCTTAGATTGCCACGCCCCTTCCCTTCTCCTTCCCCCTTTATTTATCAGCTTGACATCGTGGACCCCCAAAATTTTGAGCACTCCTCCTTGACTACCAATAAATGGCTGAGGGATTTAAAGATTCTTCAATAATTTTGCCTCTGCTACCTATGCAGACTTTTTTAACACTTTTCCCCCCATTTGTGCTTTATTTTGGAAATATTACGTAGTAGCAGTGGCAATAGCGTAGCGAGAATATTAGCCCTCCCCCCCCCCTTGCAAAGTCATCTTTTGGACCCCAATCCCTAATATGTACTTGGCGCCAGTCAGGCTTTAGGCCTCCTAGAATCCCTGGGCTCCCCGCAATGTGGAGGTTGCGGAGGTGTACATTGCGCCACTGAGCAGTAGGGCTATATGGTTGCAAACGATAAAAAAACTGAATTAATATTCTTGATCTAAATACACGTTCTAGTACAGTTTTTTCATTTGGTTTAGTGATCTAGTCTAGCATCTAGGATGGGATGCATCTTTCAATTCTTTCACGAGGTCTTTCAGAGTCTCTAAAAAAAGGGGAATCTTAACACTAAATGAGAGACCTTCGCGGACTCTCTAGAAAGGCTCTGTGAACCCTCGAAGGTCCGCTGATCACAGTTTAAGAACCGTTGGTGTAGAGGACCCTTGACTTGATACGGAAGTTAGGTGTCGTACTCGTCACTTGATCGTGGAAAAATTTATGAGTTTCATAGCCCTATTGCATTTTTAGAGTGCAACGTTAAGCATTTCATCACTTCAGAATCCCGAAAATTGTAGTTAAATTTTTCCAAACAGAGAACTATATCTGTTTAAGAACAAAACTTTAAATATTAACATTTGGCACTTGCTTTTTCTTAACCAGCATGTCGAACTATAAGGAAAAGGGCGATCCTCCCCAAATCAAACTCTTCTTAATCTTACATAAGTATGAGATTTATTCTAAATAAGATAAATACTAAGCCGACGTCACTACTTTGATCAAAAATAATTATTACTATAAAAAATAAATCAGGAAGGAAAGAAATGAAAATGTTCATAATTATTCCTCATTTGTGGGGAAAAGTTCAGAAGTCTCGTACACTAAGAGTGCGCCGGAAGGAGACGAAATGAAATAATAATGATAAAAAGAAACAAAGAGGGGATGAGGAAGAAGAAAAAGAAATAAGAAGAGATAAAGAAAAAAAAATAATCTGCCAAAAGGGCTCGGGGGCTGTAAAAACCATTTCTGTTCTTTTGAATATTGATGAACATTTTTACCACTTGTTCCTTAGTTAAATTTTTTTACCCTTCTTCTTACCCTCCCTTTCCTCCCTCTACCAAACAACAATTCCTTGTTAATAGCATTATCCCTCCAATGAAGAAGATGAAGAGGAAAAAGAAGTTGTAAGAAAAAGAAGAAAAAAGGGAAAAAAAATATCACAGAACTATTACAGGCTCAAAGCCAGCAGCAGCAGCATACATTCGAACTTCAAAAGTAAATTCGCTACCAGCAAAAACGCCCGTTGCTATATCGTTATTGGCCAATACTCCAGGATGTAAAAAAGAAAAAAAGAATGGGGAAAAAAACTTTTTTTTCTTAGGAAGTAACGCAAAAAGCGGCGGTACTTGGTCGAGAAATATTAGATTATCAGAATTAACGGCCTTTTATTGCAACGTTAATGAAGTCAAAGAAAATGCCCACCCCCCTCAATGTGCAGTGTTTTAATTATCGAGTTCTAGTGGTTTTATAAGTCGAAGGAAGGGGAGGGGGAATGGCCTGACGGAGGGAAATACCTTTTTGGTGGAATCGATGGCTTTCGCCGACAAAGGAAATAAGGGGGCAAAAAAGTACTTCGCTGCCATTGCTAATTGCCAATTAGATCTCAAAAATTTTTCTCTGAGAGTTACATTATTATTATTTTTTACCCAACTACCTTCATCTTCAAATCACACGGGTGAGGTTAAAGTTTAAAGGGGAGGGGGAAGGATAAAAATGGCGTTTTATTGTGAGTGGTTGAAATGAATCGCATCCTTGATATAATCTTTTTTTTCTGTGTGCGTTTATTTAAGTGGGGTAATCTCTCTAAAAAGGTAGAAATCTTTTAAAAAGGTATCCGTTATAAGTAATGGTTAAATGCCGATGAGAAAGGTTTTTATTCCCCCCCCCCACTGTGCGTGGGGGGTAGTACCTTTCATGTTTTGACACTTGACGTTTTTTTTTTCGTAGGGACTAAGAACGAAGGGGAAAAAAACATTTAAAGCGCGAGATTTTACAAAAAGTTTTTGTTATAGATTATAAGGAATGTGTTTAGCAGAAATTTTTTCGTCAAAAAGAGTAGCTAAAGGTATTGGATAAAAAGTGCTCTGTAAAACGTATCTTATGTAAATCAGATTTTTTTCTACGATGTCGCACATGAAGTGTAACAGTGATTTCGTACAAGAAAGATATTTTAGACTTGTTCGTGTACAGGAAAAAAAATTCTTCAGAAAAACTGTGTTTTTCAGAACACAGATAGGACACTTAATTTAAGAAACACACACACAGATCTTTTTTTTGTCATATAAAATTCAAAAATTATTAACATTGTTTGAAATAAAAACTGAAAAAAAAAAGAGTTTAAAATGTTAGTTTAGACAGAATTAATTAATATAAAAGCACATGTGCATTAAAAAATTATTTATGCTATAAAATTCGACAGTAGAATCTATGAATTGAGAATGAGCTGTTGTAGAAACTGACGCATATGAGAGATAACCGTTCATAGAAGTTGAGTGAGTGAGTGAATATTAACGTTGCCCTTTTAAGCTACACTAGGGCTTTTGGCGACGGACCTCGTAATTTTGAACAATGGTCAAGTGACGAGGATGACACCTGAGCTGTCACCCCCATGTTCTAACTACCACACCACACCAACTCATAGAAGTTGAAGGAAATGATGAGGGCAAATTGGTGAAAGTTCTCAAAATATTAGAACTAAAATTAAGAGAGAAATTTATAAATTGGTTTTGTATAAGGTGTAACATATACGAGAATTCCAAACTTTAAATAACCTTATGAACTTTTATTATTGTTTAAAAAGAAATATTTGTAAAATAAACACTCCAAAATTAGTTTATTAAAATGCATAGAAAACATTGTTAATTATTACAATCTTAAAAAAATGCTTTACAGTAACAAATTAGGAATAAATCTGAAATTAAAATTATCATATCATATGGAAGAAATTGCAAACAAAAATATTTGATGAAATAATTTGCAAAAAATTTGCGCGGGTTGGTCACCCCTGGTCTATATATAAAGGAAAAAGGCGATCATTCACTCATTTACATTTCTGAAACTATTAGACTTACAGACTTGAAATTTGAGAAGAATGTTTCTTTTGTTAAAAGAAATCTGCTGGGAATTAGTTTTACGGAAATTAAATTGGGGAGGAGGGGGTTATGGGAGCGTAAAAGATAATCATTTTTCTGTTTAAGAAATTTAAGTCCTGTCCTTTTCAAACCAGAGAGAGAACTATGTGAATGGTTTTTCAATGCAATCGAGTGCTTATTGCTAGGAATTCGATTGAAATAATTTATAATCAGTATATAAACATACAGTGTCATGAAATATCCAGCGAAATGGCTGGGTATAATGGTTAGTATTTTATATAATTAAAATACAAATAATAGTTAAAGTTACATAATTTACTGTCAAAGACTTTGCAATAAATTCCAAAAAATGTTTACTATTCAACACGCTACAGAAAAAAAAACGAATTATTTTTAAAGAATTATAATAAACATTATTATTTCACTTATGCTTAAAAAAACAACTCTTTAAAAAAATAAATAGATGCTTCCCCATGCGTTCCAACTATAAATGATATTTTATGCTAACATTGAAGAACCATCTACAATATAAACATCAGTATTTGTTTTTAAGATCACTGTATAAAATGCGTATCAAAATGATCTTTTATTTCGTAATTTATTTCTCGAACGTCAAAAGAGCAAGGAAATTGATCCGATCTGAAAAGATGGAAGAGGATTTTACGAGTACGCTCTAAAAATGTTTGCTTAGATCAAATCAAAGAATCTGCTTGTAAGTGAGCAATCGCCATTGAAGCTTACACCAAAGCCGAAGCTTCCGAGTAAAAGAAAAGGACGGAAGAAGAATAAAAAAAACGGCTAAAAGAGAAAAACTCCACCCCAATTTTTCGCTATTTGTCAACAAGATAACATTTCCTGCATTTCACGAGTAAAAATGTAACTTGTATATCTATATACTTTTTGTATGAGCGAATTTTGTGTGTGTTCCTATGTCATCACTTCTAAGGCAATGCATTAGTGAAGGATTCTACACGCTTCACTGGGCATTACTTAAAAAAAAAAAAAACGTTCGAAAAAGGAATATAGAACACTGTGCGCGCGAGAATAAGTAGCTGAGATACATTATGTTCGGAGCTATCAAATTGATGACAGTTTTAAGAAGAAGAAATAAATCGAACAACAACAAAAAAAAAGTACGTTCACGATTGGAACAGATTTCGGAGGACAAAAATAAAAAGAAAAAAAAGAAGGAAATGTGAATCGAAACGTTTTCAATTCTTTTTTCTTCCTCTGCCCCCACCCTCGCTGTTAGAAGAACGGAAAACGATAAATGGAAAATGACTTAAAAAAGATTAAATGGCGAAATATAAAAAGAAAACATCGAATGCGAGAAAGAGAAAAACGCGAAAGAGAAGAACGTTTGCGTTCAATCATTCCGGCAGAACGTCACTTTGACACAGTTACAGTTATTTTGCACGATGACCGCAGACTGTAGTTTATTAAATTGAATGAAACTAGGCACGAAACTCGGGAATCGTCGATATTGCTATCCGCTGAAGTTGGGCTCTGGTTTTATCGGAATTTCGTTAAATGTAATTTCAAATATCAGTTTAATTTATAACGGAGTTATTTGAACGCTGAATTCAACTGATCAAATTTTATATATTCCGGATTCACTCTAGTTTTCCTCTCATTTGAGAATTCATTTTTTGTCTATTCGTAATTTTTTTCCTTGTCAGCTTCTTGAGAAAGTAAAAAAATATGTTTGAAAATTGGAATTTTCGTTTCAGTTAAGTAATTCAAATAAGTACATATTATATACAAGATAATTAAATGTAAATTCTTCCATTTAGTGGTAATTCGAAGGAAGGATGCCTACTTTGCTAAATTAACCGACCACGTCGCAAATAATCTGGTCTGAGTGACTGGAAATATTTGAACCGCAGTACAGAATTAATTTGTACTCTCGACATAGTCAAGATTAAACTTATAAAGGCAACTAAAAGGAAACATTTAAGCTTTTAATTTATAAGCTCCTAAGGGCGGTGAAAGCAGCAGTTCGGGGGTGGAGACATTCGAAATCTACCGGATTTATAAAAGCCAGTCCTAATGGCTTTTAAAGGTCTCGAACTTACGATAAAATAATTCTAATTTTGTGAATAACATGATTTTATTAATCAATTTTTCATTTAACAACAAATCTGCTTGTTGACAACGCGTTTTAATTATAAATCTGATTTAGACGAAGGAAATAGCCTGATTCATTATCTCCCTTTCCCATCTGAATTTTCCGTGTTATAACTTTTATTAGGTCTACCGGAAAGTTCTTCCCCTTTTTTAGAATAGAACAAAATAATAAATCTTTCACACCTTGAATAAAATTTAGGGAATATAATTGCCCTCAGATTATTTGTCACTTATTGCCAGTGAAGGCAGTTTGTAGGACCCATTTTTAAGAGCAGCTTTATCTCTAGCAGCGAAAATTTTAACCAGTGCTTCTCTGATATCTTCTTCGTTTTTGAATTTTTTGCTCTGAAAAAATTTTGTGAGGGCAGAAACCGGTAAAAGTTGGAGGGTGAAAGATCAGGGGAGTATGGTGGATGGGACAGAATTTTCCAGACTTGCTCTTCAAGTTTCTAGGGAGTGCCTGAATCAGCAAGTGGCCTGGTATTATTATGAAGTAGAATGGTGCCCTTCCTAATGAACATCACCGGCCTCTTTTCTTGGAGTACTGTTTCTATATTATCTAATTGTGCTAACAATACCTCTCCGAATTTAGCTTTTCTTTCGGTTTCTTCAGCTCAAAATGTATTAGTCCTCGAATGTTGCTCTTTTCCTTACAATGTTTTCATAGGTACCGGTGTAGGTTACCGGATGAAAAATAGATTCCCTTTTCCTCTCTCGTTATCGTTCGGTCCAAGGAGGGTTCGATTTTGTTCCTTGAAAATAGAGATTTGCAAATGATGACATGATTACTCAAATGAGCTCAATTCATGATGATCCCCGGATAAAGACACACGTGTTCGCCATTGAATTCAAAACAGACATTAAACTAATTGTACTTGTATAGTTCTGTTTCTAAAATATTGATACAATTTCAAATTTCATAATTGGGTAAAAATGTTCAAAAATTATTAAAAAAACTTTCTTCAAAAAGATTTAAAATTTTTTAAAAAATCTTATTTTACTTATGCACTTTTAAAATAAAACGCATTTTGTGAAATTACCGTAAAATCCGGCATATAACGCGCACCGGCATATAACGCCCACCTATACTTTCGAGTTGTATTTTTCGATTTTTAGGCATATTCGCCATATAATGCTCACCCCCTTTTTTACGAAGAAACCTGAAATGTGTGTAAGCAATGCTCTTATGTTTTGAAGGCATTTATTTAAAGTACTATCTCGGCTTTTGAAAAAATAGTATACTTCTGGAACTACGACTCTTTAAGTTCATAAGGTTTGTCATTTCTTTTAAATAAACAGTATTTCGATATTTTCAGAAACCAATTTTTTTTATACACATCTCTTTTTTATTTTTTAAAGTTGTCATTTTTAAAAAATACCCGGCATATAACGCGCTCCTGCAAATTTAGATCTTATTTTTACGTACATTGGATTATAATCAATTGAGAAAAAATCAAAGGCTTTGGGGGCTCCGGACCTGAGGACTCTCTTTCCCCTTGTGGGCGCCACTGATATAGTATTTTTCTGTCCTAACTTTCAGAAACGCTTAGAACGTTATGTGGTTTTTAAAATGAAGAGAGTACCAATGTTTATATATATTCTCCAGAATTTTAAAATAACATACTTTCTGATATTATTATCAAAATCAAATTTCATATAATAATAGATAAATACATTGCTCATGTTTTATATATTTATCAGCATTAATTGAAACTAATACCTAAAAAATTTTAACTAAAAAAATAATTTTTTTAAAAAAATGTGTTATTTTTTTAAAGAAAAATAATATGCTTAAAAATAGTTGTAATAAAGTTATCTGTGTATGAAATACATTCTTTTAAAATGCTTGTAATCTGTTTTATAAATTCTGTGCAAATTCCTTTCATTGTAGAAAAAGGAAATAAAAATTACATATAAAATAAATCTATTCTAAGAAACCATTTTATTATTGCAGATATTTTTGCAAGGTTTCTTTTCCCTCATATCTTCTTCGTCTGTTTATTTTTAACTGATTTAAAAATAATGCTGCACAAAAAAGCTTTGAAAATTTTAGAGAAAAAAAATTGAAATCCATTCACTTGTAAGAAACATTGTAAAGCACTTGTTCTAAAAATCCAGCTCCTAGCTGTTGCCAAACAGATTCTCACTAATAGCGTTCGAAACCACACCGGATTCTTCTCACGTCTGAGGCTCGCCACGACAGCCGCATTAGCGCTCGCGAATTTGTTTAAAATTCACAAACGATTCCAATAGCAAAAGAGCAACTGCCAGGCCTCTTTTAATTCGTTCTCGGAAAAGGAGAACCGCTTTTAAATACATAATGAATACTTAATTTAGCCGGATTGTTTCTCCAGTAATAAATTCGTTTGACTCTCGCTCTCACAATACATTTATATTTGTGTCAATGGCGTGCTTCGAATTTTTCCCCTTCCAACCGAAGAATACTTTTGCCACTAATTCCTTAAGTTCCAGCCGACCGATAAATCAACTTTTCGCCCATTTAAACGTAATGAGTTAATATTCACGCTTTTACTTGCATTAGAGATCGCTCGGAGGAGAAAATTAACGAAATCGTTTTAAGAAAAGTGTTTCCGGATTGGAACTGCTTTGGGGAGTTTTGGATATATTCCCGATATGTTCGAAAAATGAAGCTTCGGGGTGTATATATACATTCATGCATGCTTCATTGTTTGGTCTCGTAAATGCGAAAGGCAAAATAAAGATGGATGGTTGAATAAAGGGGCATTTAATTTAAAATATTTTGTAATTGAAAGTGACTGTTTATTTGGATTCGTAACCTACATCTTTTCCTAATTATTCTGCGTCGTGACTGTTCGAATTATTTTCATTGGGTCGTGATTTTATTAAAATTTTATCCGAGCGAAATGTCTCAGGCCTTTAAAATTGTGACTTCTTAAATTACCATGTTTAAGTTAATCATTTAGTTTTCAGCGCAATTATTTGATGTAGTATCATATATTAATTTATCACAAATACTTAAATAAATTTAACAAACATATAAATACTTAAATTGAATTATTATACATATTAATACGTACATTAAGTTATCATACATATTAATACATACATTAAGTTATCATACATATTAATACATACATTAAGTTATCATACATATTAATACATACATTAAGTTATCATACATATTAATACATACATTAGGTTATCATACATATTAATACATACATTAAGTTATCATACATATTAATACATACATTAGGTTATCATACATATTAATACATACATTAGGTTATCATACATACATACATTAATTTATCATACATATTAATTATACATTTAAATATTAACATTAATTTATCATACATTTTAGTTATTATACATATTAATACATACATTAAGTTATCATACATATTAATACATACATTAAGTTAACCTACATACATACATTAATTTATCATACATAATAATTATACATTTAAATATTAACATTAATTTATCATACATATTAATTATACATTTAAACTTAACATTAATTTATCATACAGATATAAATATTTACATTAATTTATCATACATATAAATATTAACATTAATTTTTATCATACATATAAATATTTACATTAATTTATCATACACATAAATATTAACATTAATTTTTTATCATACATATAAATATTTACATTAATTTTTTATCATACATATAAATATTTACATTAATTTTTTATCATACATATAAATATTTACATTAATTTTTTTATCACACATATAAATATAAACATTACTTTTTTTATCATACATATAAATATTAACATTAATTTTTTTATCATACATATAAATATTTACATTAATTTATCATACATATAAATAAAAGAAATAATTTTTTAACTTACAAGGTAGTGAAAAAATGTAGGACCTTATTAACAAACCTTGTAATTATAAACCACGTTCAAATAACAAGAACAGCACTTACGGTTTGATTTTTCAATTTTTCTAGGTCATGGTCATGAACTCATGGCCGGCATTGTCGAGTACAGCGGGTACAAAATCTAGTACCATGAAGATGCACCGTATCGAGAAGTTGATACTCGTTAAATCTGTTGAGGCTTAAAGTTTTCTCATTAGAGTGGTGGCGAGGTTTGGAGAAAACTGAGTGTGAGAGAGCTCAAGTGTCATAAACGTCTCTTAACCGAAACTCATAATTACAAGATATGTCACCAATAGTCCTCGTGTTGCTTTACAATGCGAAGTAAATTAAAAATCAAATTCATTCATCTAACTTTATATCACGTGATAGATCTGAATCTCGACAACTCTGTTCAACTAGATGGCGTTTTAGTAAAATTAAGACATATAATTTTAGAATGTGTGGCCGACTTGCCAAAAATTACTTTTTCTAAATGCGGAAAATCCAAATGTAATTTTCAATTTTTTCTAATACTAATTTCTGTATTAAATCTTAAGATAAATACAGTTGCAGGTTTTGTGGGATATGGAGCAACAAAAGCTATTATCCCAAATCTTAAGAATCTGAGACGGTCGAGCAAAACTTTAATCTGTCATATTTATTTATATCACATCATTTATGAGGAAACATTTTTCGGTACTTAAGTATTACCGAAACATATTGGCGCCATTATAAGAAACGAAGCCCTTAGTTGCCAATTCAGCGCGTACGACACATAGGAAATCGGGGTTTGCCAATGGCGAGTTTTTTTAATAGATTTGGCGATTGTTGTGATAATAGGTAAATACCCATTTTTTTAATAAAAGGTAATTTATAGAATTTATTTTTTAAAATGATTTGTTTATATTATCAAACAGTTATGGTTAAGTGATTCCCAGATATTTTTTTTCGGTACTTACATATTACTCCATCGACTAAATTTATCATATAAAAAGATGTTGCCAAATGTCGGGATATACAGCCAATAATGCAAGCCGTTCCCGCTCATGTCCGGATACAATAATAATAACGCTAACAACATTTTGCGACATATTTCAAAATGGTGACAGAGTTATACCAAAAATTTTATCGATATATGTGTTTCAATTATTTCATTAATTTCTAGTTTAAATTTTTATTGTTTTAAGAACATTATTACACACTATCATTATTTTGACAGTGTAGAGATCTTTGTAGAAAAAAACATAACGTGCGTTCTAAATTATTTTAGTTTATTTTTATAATTATTCTGTACATGGTTTCTTGTAATTCGAAAAGGAAACTAGCTAAAGAAATCACAAATTATATAAAATAACAATGATTGGTGTTAATATAAAATAACAATAATAGATACTGAAAAATATTTTTAGACTTCTGCCTCTTAAAATGAAGTTTAATATAAAACATTTTTTAATAAAAATGCATTGTTATTTTAGGATGTTCAATAACAATTTAATCTATTCATTCAACTGCATTTTCCTGCTTATTCCTTTATTTTGATTAAATTAAATCATAAGTGATATAAGCAGAAAAATGTACGTATAGGTAAAAATTTAATTTTGTTTCAATTTATAAGAGATCTTTTTTTTCTCTTTAGCTGCAATTACTCCGTGTCAGAAATATCTAGGATGGTATGAGACAATATTGTTATTGATTACTTTTTATCGTGGCTTTTAGACATTCTAAGATTATCTGTTGATATTTATTACTCTTTCATTTTTTTATCGAGGGGAAAGGAGTCAAAGAAGATTTATTAAGTGAAAAAAATGAGTTCTGAAAATGGAGAAGTGCATTTTATTTTCGCAGTTAATTTTGATTCCGAGAGTCCAAATTTAATTTTAACTGATGACTGTTATATATATATATATAGAAAACGTGTCTAACAATGAGATATTTCCTAGAAAAAAATAAGTACTTCAAACAAAAGAATTCTTTATGCATATTATTGTCAATTTAAAGTTTGTGTGTAATATCTTTTTAATATTTTAATATATTATTTCAAAATTATGAGAAACAGATTAACTTTGTGATGCAGAGATGAGATTTCTGATATATAATGAGCGGATATTTTTACAAAGTTCAGTATGGAATAAAATTAAAGAAGTAAAATTATATTTAGGAAATTGGGATAATGTTGAATGTGTAATTCAAATGTTGTAATGTAACAACACTAGATATGCTATGATTCTTTTAGAAGTATATGCAAGATTTAGTTAAATAAAATTTAGAATTGGAAAGATATATATATATATTCATATCGGCTTTTCATTGATTTTCCTGATCGAAAATAAGTACTTAAGAATTATACCGTCGATCAATTTCATAAATCAAAATGAATATCGTGATATAGTGGAAAGCGTTCCTACGCACGTTCGAATATAAAAAAATAACGATGACAGTATTTGGCGAATTTTTTTTAATTGCCGATGTCTTTTCGAATGGCGAAATTGGTTGACGGTATAATACGTAAGCATCCTAAAATGCGTATAGAAGAATACGACAGAAATTTGGGCAGTTTTAAGTAATGCCACCCAATTGGCAACATTTGGCTATTTGCGAAATTTTAATCAAAGTCGAAAGAGAACGACGATATCTGAGTTAAATTTCACACATTAAATTTAACATTATATTTGGAAGGATTTAGTGTGGTTTGTTTCATTAGTTTATATCAGCCTTTGTTATTCAATAGGTCAATGGAAGCAAAATTTGATATTTAAGTATTTTACCATTGACCAATTTCGCCAAATCAAAAAACGTCACCAATTCAAAAAAATCCCCAATTTGATTTCAAATCATTTCAATTTGCGTCACACTTTGAAGCAACACGAGGGCTATTTGCAACGGATCTTGCAATTTTGAAATATGGTTAAGCGACGAGGACGACACATGAGCTGGCAACTTCCTCTCCGAATAGTCTCTCTACGTAAGCATTGAGCCCCAACGAATTTAACGTTCATCAACCCCTCTGCATAGGTGGTCTTCATTGATACTAGGTTTCGAACCGACGATTCGTCAGCGCCGGCCACGAGATCGTTACAGTGATCGCTAGGCTACCATGGCCACAAAATATCATCAAAGGCTGTCCTCGTAGGGGCGAGTGAGTGAGTGAATGTTAACACGTCGCGCTATTTAGCTACTCGAGGGCTTTTGGCGATATACCTCGTGATTTTGAACAATGGTCAAGTGGCGAGGATGACACCTGAGCTGGTATCCCCTCTCCTAGCTTCCGCACCAAAGCGAGGACATTTGAGCTTCAACAGATTTAACGTGCATCGCCCCTTAAACTGCCAGTCTTCAGTGGTATTAGGCTCGAACCCATGACACGCCAGCCAAGAATCCGCTACCTTGTCTACTAGGCTACCGGCCACCATCGTATGTGAGAATAAGATTATTGTGTTTGTACTATAGGCTACAACTTCAGCCATTCGAACGACGTCTTTTTATTTGAGTGAATGGGTCGGCGGTATAATATGTAAGTACCCAGTACCCAAAATATTTGAATTCGCAAGAGAAATTACATTGGCAGATTTCGTAAGATACACTATTTTGATCAAAAGCGGTACTTCTGCATTAAAGTGCACTCGAATAAAAATAGTTTTGAATTTTTAATGCATCCCTAAAAACTTGTCCATAAAAAGTACTTTCTTTAAAAAAAATCAGTGCATATTCAATACTCTCATGCTGCAAACAGTATATTTCCTATCCATTATAAAAATTAAAACTCAACTGACATTAAATCAAACTTGCAATTTCATTGATTAGTGGATTATTGTAAATTGATTAATTTGAGTTTTCAAATATATTATGTAGCAGAAGTATTTGATTTACTAGACTACAAAAGGGAATTCTAGTATACTATTTCCAGTTAATTCATTTTAATAAATGTTGCATTGTATAAACGTAGGGATAGTTTATTTAATCGAATGCATCCTTATATATTTTCGCTCTTTAAATGAATTCACTATTTGCTAGGTTTAACTAGTACATGTGTTTCTCTTTAATATTTCTACAAATTTAAAATAACATTATTAAAAATTATTTAAATACTTCCAAGAAAAAAGAAACAGTTCAATCAGTAATGCGTATTTGATGCTCCTGTTTAACTTTCAGAGAGAGTAATATTTACGTTGTGCACTATAAAGTTGCACAAGGGCTACTAGCGACGAACCACTCAATTTTGAACCCCGGTCGAAGTGAGTGAGTGATTTTGGGGTTTATTGGCACAAGAGCCGATTTCGGCTGTACTGCGCCAAACATTTATTTTAATATCTGTGGTCTAGATGGGAAGAGAAAGAAAGAATGAATTGAATGACAAGAAAGAGGGTCGAAAATAGAGAAGGATCACTAGGGTACCCCGGGTTCGGAACCCCGATCGAAGACGGCATCTGAGCTGACACCCCACTTCTAACTTCCATACCACACCAATGGGACGACGTTTGAGCCTCGACACATTTAACGAGCATCTGCTTCTTCTGCACGGTGAGTCTTCAGCGGTACTCATGACACACCAACCACGAGTCCGTTACCTTGACTACTAGGACATCGCGGCTTCTTTTTTTCCATATAATTAGAGCTTCATTTTAAATCAATAGTTACATCATGAAATTGACTTCGGAAAAAAATTCACTGGACATCGATTTAATAACTGTATTCGCGATTTTTATGTATTTATTTCAATTTTTCATTGCTTTACTTCTAAAATGCTATAAAGCAGAATATATAACACATTTCATATTGACAAATCTTTTCCTTTAGTTAAAAAAGTTATGCACCCCTGTATTATCATTCCATAACCATTTAATATATTAATAATATCAGAAGCGATTAAAAGGTATAACGTGTATTTATCCCCTTTTTATACTATTTAATTACCTTACATTCCAGCAATATATTAACATCCACAAGTTTGAATTTTTTTTTTTTTTGTAAAAATGTTTTTCTCGGTATGCACATAATACAAGACAAACAATTATTTAAAATTAATTTGTTGTCGGTTACATTATATATAAAAAAATAAAACTTCACAAATCAAAATGGACTTATTTATTTAAAGCAGTCCAAATTGTTTTAAAGCGCATAATTTATCAGTGAGTGTTTATTAAAGTGAAGGCTATTGGGGAAGGACCTCGGAATTTTGAATCACGGTCAAAAAAAGAAGACGACATCTGAGTTGTGTGTGTGTGGCACCTTACTCTGCTAACTTCTACCGTATGATAACCGAAGGACTTTGAGCCACAACAGACTCAACGAGCATTAGCCCCTCTACACGGTATGTTTTCAATTTCACTAAGGCTCAAACTCATAGCACGCTGGCCACGAATGGGTGACTCATGAGTATGTGCAAGGCCGCTTTTCCGCTTAGGCGCGCTAGGCACAGGAAAAAGTTGGAGGGTGAATAAAAATTAAAATTATATAAAATTGTAGCTAATATACCACCTAGTGAGTCTTGAGATAAGAATTTCTGTCCTAGACTGCAATGAAAAGCTTCACAGTTTTTGATGTTACGTTACTATGCCTTCGAAATGATATTACAATGGAAATTGGTAACAATGATTTTCAAATGATCAAAGCTCGAAGAAAATCTATGTTGTACAAATACAATGACAATGACTCTGCAAAATATAAGGAAGTCTAAAAGTAAAAAAGAGAAAAGCAATGAAAAAGATCATAATGAACAAGTTGAAAAAAAATCAGTTCATACAATAATGTTCATACTCTGTACTGTAATTGCAAGCGATTTCATTAATTTGCATTAATTTATAAAAGGGTAAGGGTAATAAGGTAAAAAATGAACAAAAGTGGCCATACCATGCCACTATCCTTTCCTTACGGCTGCCGGTTGCTAGCCCAGGAGACGGAACAGATGGATAATCGAAATACTCTCCAAAGACCAAAAACAAAGAAAAGGAAAAGAGAGTGTTTTAAGGGAAAATCCTTTCCCCGAACCAAAGTTGGTAAGGTAAGAACTGTAGGAAGGGGCGCTCTAGAAATAGTGAGGGTGGCGTAACAATTCGAAGTGCCTAGGCGGCCAGGGAGGTTAAAAATGGCCCTAACCACACGTACAATTATATCCCAAACATGAAAATTTTCTTCAATAACAAAACTCTTCAAATTGGAACGCTACCTGAGTTAAGCAGAGTATTCGAAGTAAAATTTTGTTTTAATTAATGTCATACTGCATTGACTCAAATAGCTGGGAAGCAACTAAATTTCGAACGGCGGTGAGATGAGGATGACAGTATCGGATCTTATACCTTTTTCTCCTAACTACCACGGAAGAACTCTCCCTTTGAAAGAAATTTATACTTCAATTCCAAAATAAATTAGAACACATAAAGCCCATATCTCGGATAAAAAAAATCTTTTGCGTTTTTGTAAAGTATCATAATGCACACACATACTCTCTCTCTCTCTCTTACATATAAACAATAATACCTGTCAAATATTTAAAGGCTATATACAATAAATATTTCAGTCTCCCAGCTGTGTTTCAAAAGCCTGCGAGGTCGCTTAGCTTATACTGGATTGTTTATTGAATTCACTTTCACAGACATATTAAAGCTTTGCCTGAAATGTTGGATCAGAAAATGCCTGATTTCCTTAATATGACTTGATTCAATTTAATTTGATTTGAGTTTTATTTATGTCACACTTTGAAGCAATACGAGAACTATTTGCTACGGATTTCATAACTTTGAACAATTATCAAGTGACGAGGATGACTCTTGAGCAGCTGCCACCCACACTCCAAACTTCCATACCACGCCAAAGTAAGGGCTTTGGGCTTCTCTACACGGTAAGTCTTCAGTGGTACTACATTTTGAATCAGTGACTTTTCTTCTAAATGATTGTTATTTTAATTTATATATTTAACTTTAAATAAAATTTTATTTTAATCACATTTTATTTATCTGTATATATAATACCATTGCATATATTCTCATTAGACTAATAAAATATAACTTCTTATCTGAAAGATAAAAAGTAATTTCTTATTAGCATAATGAAATATATATTAAGAGTTTGGTTTATATGGCAGAATGAATTTCATGCTAAAATCTAATATACAATGAAATTAAATTATGACCAAACGATTATAGAACTTATATAAACATCTGAGTCGAATATCCACAATCCAATTTCAAGGCCTACACAACAATTTCATTGCTTGACACAGTCACAAATCTTATAAAAAAGAATACAAAAAAAAAAGAGAAAGGTTATAAAAAGTACAGGATATTGTATTTCCCGATTCACTGGGGCGGGTATAAAAAGAAAGGCGTCGAAAAGGCATTAAAGCTTGATAAAATTTTCGTAAGCAAATTCTTCCGAAGAATCAATCACTATAGACATGCGGAAAAGACGGCTGGGGCACGTCAACTTCTCGCTGTCTTCTTGTTTACCAAAAAAAAAGTTCTTTTTTTTTCGAACACCCTTTTCTTTTAAACGTTGGCTTTTCATTCCGTCAAAATCATTCGATCCTCTATAATTTTTTTTCTGTTCGAACTACCCACCTCCCACGCCTTGTTTTCCGCAACATCTCATTCCCACCCACCAGAATGAAAACGGAACACTTTTTTTTTCGAGCGTTTTTGTTCTTACTGCGAGGGGGTCTCGGAACTGTTTCCACGGAACCCATTGTCTGGGAAAAAGACACGGGGCTTTCCACATAAGGGGATCAAGGGGTAGAGAGGAACCCCAACATCCTATCAGTCGCGTCGCCTAGCATTCTAGGCGACAAGACAGGGTCATAAATTTTCGTTTGTCCCCATTTATTCTTCTCTGTTCGCCCACTGCATCCCCTGCTTCCATCCTTTTTTTCTTGCTGCGAATCTCTGGCACAGATGAAGAAAAATAGCGCACTTCTCGGGGACCTTTTCCCCCTCCTTTCCGACCCCCTCTTGAGCAATCTAAAACGGTATTTTATTCTTTTCCTTTTCTTGTTTTTTCTTTTCCCCTTTATTTTTTTTCTCTTCCTTCAACCTCCCTTGCTATTGTTTTGTTTTGGGTTTTATTGTTGTGTGTACGTGTCTTTTTTTTATTTTATTTTTAGACCACAATATGCCAAATCGTTGGCCACATCTGGCATCCTGTATTAGTTAAGGGTCATTGGCGGGTCTTTGATTTCGTAAATAAAGGAAAATAAAGGCAAAAAGGGATGCGTCTCCAACTCGATTGCGTCTTTTCGCGATTTATAGCCTGTCCTGACTGCGAATATGCATTTAGTAATAGATGCTCCATCGGTCACGAGGCGAAACAGTACGTAATTCATTTGAGAATATTCCCCACATAAATGTCCACTGATACATGTACAGTCATTCACACGTCTCGATATCGGCCATATAATCTATATATTTGACAGATATATATAATCTATCATTCGCTTGGATATATATATTAATAATTATATCATCATGCAATTGATTTACCATTTGTTTAAATTTAAAAATTGTCCTACCATGCTTTTTAATTTGTTTTTAAGGATATTTCTGTATTAACAGTATAATCATTAAACTAAACAAAAATACTTATAATCAGATTTAATGTAACTTGAAAAAAAAATTCAGCTATTTTAACAATTTATTTTTTTATTTTTTAAAAACCTAGATTTAACATATGTTGGGGCCGTGGTAGCCTAGTAAATATGGTCACTAGCTAGTGGGAGTGAGTGAGAGAATATTAACGTCGCTCTGATTAGCAACACGAGGGCTTTTGGTGACGGTCCGCGTAATTTTGAACCATGGTCAAGTGACGCGGACGACACCTGAGCTGGCACCCCCCTCTCCTAACTACCACACCACACCAATGGGAGGACGTTTGAGCTCTCGACAGATTTACACTAGCTAGTGGGACGTGTCATGAACTTGAGCTCTAGTGTCATTAAGACTCTCTGTGTAGGGGAGTTGATGCAAGCTAAATCTCTCAAGGCTCAAAGTCATTTGGTTGCTGTAATGTTGTAGTTTGGACAGGGGGTTGCCAGGTGTCGTCTTCGTCTTCTGACCATGGTTCAAAATTATGGGGTCCATCTTCAATAGCCCTCATTATACTTTAAAGTGGAAGAGTATAAGTACTCTTCCACACTGAATATTGTTGTGATCAGTTAAAATCTAAAATTCCTTATTTGTTTTATTCAAATGATGCCAAATATGCAGGTATAGGATAAAATAATAGGAACACCTGAGAAAAAATGAAAAATTTTATTATTAAGGGGTTGGGCCAACTTCCTGAATGACAGTTTGCATTCGTTGGAGACTGTAAAGTAAAGGTCTTTAACTCAGTACATCGGAATTCGCACTTATTCCTCGTGCGGGGCAGTCTCGAGATCAGACAGTATGCGTAGAGGAGGAGGAAACCGAGCATAGACTTCGTTCTGTAAGAAACCTCACAAACACTCAATGATGTTCAGTTTAGGTGACTGAGGACACCCCCTTTCCACGTTAGATGTACTACTTGATCATCATGCCCATATAACCATGTTTGAACACAGTGATATACGTAAATAGATGCGTTGTTCTCTTGGAACACAGGTCGTTCTCCCAGAGAGAGGTTCTGAAGCAAAGGGTGAAGATAATCTGCGAGAATGCTTCGATTAAGGTCACCGGTGATATATCATCCCCCTCAAGACAACGAAATGTCCTATTTCACAGGAAGATATTGCACCCCAACCCCATCACAGAATCCCCTCCATGTTTCATGATTGGAACCAGGCAATCACCACGAAATGTTTCTGCCGGTGTTCAACAGACGAACACACGTCCGATGGTCGGGAATAATGTAAATGAGGATTCATCTGACCAGATGACTTGTTCCCATTGCAGTTGTGTCCAGTTTAGGTGGTCTCGGCAACCTGTAGTCTCTTTATAGAATTACATGCCTAAACTAACGGTGTAGGAATAGATACTCTGTCATGAATGTTTGCAGCATGAAATTCCCATTGAATGGTTTTCATGGCTACCGAGAATGCCGGTTTATATCCATCAGGCGCTTGGGACCCGGATAAGCTGAAATTAACCAGTTTCTCTGGTTATAAATTTCGATCCGACAGTTTCAGCTTCGTCGCCCAAGGCCCAAAATGAGATTAAATTGGCACAGACTATAGGATTCTGAAGGTGGGTTTTTATCTTGGTCGTTACCTGCAGCAGTGTAATCATGCGTTTTGGGGTGACTATCCTCTTCATCACCCGTCTATCATGGCCCTTCAATTTCGACTTTCACCAACTGTTGTGCTTCTCAGTAGGCACACAGATTTGTACAGAATGTCATAACCCTTGACACAGTGATCTTTGAAACACCCACAAGGTTAGCTGTTCTGGACACGTATACTCCAGCGAGGCGAATATACCAAATAAATTAATATTTGATAAAACTGCTTATCCATAAAAAGAGTTTTCTGTTAAATATTATTGATTATGAGAAATCTAGCTATCATTGTAATTCTTTATAACAAATTTTGAAGTTACAAAAATTTACTACGAAAAAAAATTGACCTTTCAAGTTTTATTTAAAGTAACTGATAACACATACACATTTTTTGAATTACTTATTATTTTATTATCCTATTGGGTATCCTATTTTTCTTCAATTACATATTACTTAATTCATGTATAATAGATTACAAATTACTTTTTATTCATGGATTAATTAGTTGAATATTTATTAATGTCGCATTGCGAAGCAATATGAGAAATATTGGCGATATGTCTTTTTATTTTGACAAAGATTAAGTGACAGGCCGAATCCTCAGTGGGGGCCACTCTCACCAAATTTCCATACCATGTCAATATGAGGATTTTGAACCTAGAGAAATTTAACGCGTGTCAGCTGCTCTACACGGTGGATCTTAAGCTCCATTAGGATTTGAACCACGATCCAAATTTAATCGTTTGTGTTCAGAATTTACCAGCATAGAAATAATTAAGAAAACAATCTTTTTTTTTTAAAAAAAATAGTTTTTACCGTATTGAAATTAAAATTAGTTGAACTCCAATCTAAAAATCAGAGATCCCAAATGGTTGATAAATGTTACAAAGTGTAAGATTATATATATATATATATATATAAAGATCCGCTGAGACAACAATTTTAAGAAAGAAGGATTTTTTTAGATCATGCCTCTTGAATAATATATTAGTAACGATTAATGATTAGCGAAATAGATCATTCTCTCACACAGATCGTTTGTTATATTTTCACTTGCACGAGAAAACAGTACTTAGCGAAACAAAATATCTAATCAAATCTTAGAAAACTGAAATCATTCATTAAAAGCTTTATCCATTAAAAGATTTTTTTAAAAAATAGTTTTTCCTTCTTGAACCTCTTCTACTGAAGTAAAAGGCTCTTTTTTTTCAAATTCTCTTACTATTTTATTTTATGTTTAAATAAACAAGTTAAATCAAAAACAATTGTTTCAATGAGGCTGTATAGCTTTTCTTTTCTTAAGCGTGGATACTTTTATAGCAATAAAGTAATTATGGCGAAGGGGGACGGGAGAATATTTTGCAAATATACAAAATAATTTTTAAAGGTGAATCAAAAAACGTTTATTAATTTAACTTAAAACATGCATTCAGTTAGAGTTGAAAATCAGCTTATATGTATCAATCTGGATGTTTCGAGAATATTTTAATTACATTTTATTTACGAGGGTGAGTCGGAAAATAAGTTTTCCTTGTCGACTGTGAGAGTTGTGCATGAAAGTCAAATTGTAGAATGAGACATTTAAGATAAGACATAACTTTGTTTTTTCACATCCAATTACAATGAGGCATTTGTCATACCGCTTGATAAGCTTCAAAAAGAGCCTCCAGGAAAAAATCAGGGCTTTGCATGCGGAAGAAGCGTTTAGCGGCTTGTTTGACTTCAGCGTTGCTTCCAAAGCGCCTTCCGGCGAAATTCTACTTCAAAGTCCTGAACAGATGAAAATCACTTGGTGTGAGATCAGGACCGTACGGAGGATGGTTAAAGCGTTCTCAACCAAGAGTTGCAATATGGTTTTGCATTGTCGGCAAGTGTAAGCTCGCATTGTCATCCAACAACAGAACGCTAGATTTAAGAAACTCTGACTACTTTTTCTGAATCCATCTGCTTGATCGCGGTCGACCTATACCCAATGGTGTATCGGTGTCTAGCGCGTTCACCACTGTTTCGCCGTTCGTTCATCACCGTTAAACGTTTCTTCCGTATGCAAAGTCCTGAATTTTTTCTGGGGGGGGGCTTTTTGAAGCTTATCAAGAGGCATGGCAAATGTCTCGATGAACTTGGTACTTGTGGGGAAAAACAGTTATGTCTTATCTTAAATGTCTCATCCCATATTTTGACTTTCATACACAACTCTGACCACAGTCGACAGTGGAAACTTGTTTTCCGACTCACCCTCGTAGGTTAGAAAAGATAATATTCACAATAATACATACACATTTATTTTCCCTTATTAAAGTATTGTCATTACGAATGTGGAGTATTCATGCCCATTTTTGTGAGTTATTTTATTTAGTTTAATTATATATCGTATTTTTCTCGAACTATATATATATATATTACAAAAATATACGAAAAATAGTTATATACCTAAGATAACTATAGTCATGATAGAATAGATTTAGCCACAGAAATACTAGAGCAAACTCCTAGCCTTAGGAACCAGGAATGCAGGTTTAAACAATGTTTTTTGGCCAGCCAACCTTCACCTGAATTTGCCAATACTCTGGGCCATATATATATATATATAGACGCGAATAAACTTAAATTAGATTATCATATTTAGTAATAAAATGCCGTAATTGTAAAGATTTTTGGATAGACAAACATTTTTCTGTCATGAAATGGATTTTCGCGCATGAGTTTTCGTGATTCATATAATTTCCTGATTAACTTTTTGAAAACATACTTTTTCTGAAAATTTTCAAATTGCAATGAGAAATCTATTTTTATGTAACTCATATGCTTAAGAATAATCATGACCTTATGTAAATCCTTAAAAAATTTTAATGTTAAGTAATGTAGATTATTTTGGGATTTCAATTACAGCCCTTTAATTTGATTTCTCAAACTCAATTACTTTAAAATAGTAATTAAAGTTTTTTCGCTTCATATACCTTAAAAATCATAAGGAATGTTCAATGGTTATTAAAAAACAAAATGTTTCAAAACAGCTCAATCTTTTTTTCAAAAACAAATGGCTTCACAAGTTTGCAAATCTACATAGGATATTTTTTTTTTACTTTTTCATATAGATTTTAACTTCCTAAAACCGGATATAAAAACAGAAAAGAAAAAGAAGATCATGTTTCAGCAAGCTAAAAAAAATTTATATGTGTACTTATAACCACACGATCGAAGGGAAATTTTCTGATTTATTTTGGGCAGGAGTATTCAATTTTTCGGATGTACTATGCTTCCTTTTACGACATTTTCGCATATGGGCGTTAAGTAGTTTACTTTTCATGCCCAGTCATCGGGGGATTTGTTTAATTTATTTATTTTCTGTAAAAGGTGATGTTTAAATAATTATGCATTTTTATACATTTATACATGAGTATATAAGATTTAAATGTAAATTTGTCTAATCATTTAAAAATATTTCATGTAAATTACTTATGTAGATTATATATATATATGGGAGACAACAAGGGGCTAAAGCTTTTTTTCTTTTTACTAATTTATTCAAAACTTAACAACAATTAATTAAAGAAAAGTAGCTAATTTCTAACAAATAGAGTTCCAGGATGTATTGACGATGGGAACGCCTGCTCGCGAACCTCAGTCTCTTTCTCTCTTATCATACACAATGGTTCTCAGTTCACAATGGTAACACACGTAGATTCAGGTGAGGCATGGGCGACCTTCGCGTCACATCACTTCTAGTATAGATTAGAGCTGGTCCCTTCTCGGCCAGTCGGTTCCCGGTTGCTTTTCTTATCTGCAGCGTTGGCTCTGCGATCTGCTCGTCGAGATCGCTCGCTCGCTAATCTCTCTCTGGTTAGTTCGCTCGCTGCTGGCTCGCGTCACCAGCGCCCTCTAGAGTGCCGTCTATGTGGAAATTCCCACATATATATATATATATATATATATAACATATATCTTTATACGGTACTTACGTCCTATCGCCATAATGCGAAAGTTCAAGATAAATTGGCAACCATGTGCTTCATTTTATATAATGTAACCAATATCGTTACGATAATACGTAAGTATCGTTTATACAACTTATATAACGCTGTATACTATGTAAGGTTAGAAAAATTTATGCCTCAAGAGCCGCTTACTTTTCTTAAAATTTTCTAAGTAAACACAAAAGAAAGGTTTTAATGCTCTTTTACAATTAATGCTTTTATTTTGTCGTAAGCTCTTAGTTGTCATCCCCAATATAAACCAAAGTATTAGCAATTCTCTCGCCAACTAGCTTCATCAAAATTTCGGATTTTAATTCTTTTGGAACATTTGTGTGTGTGTGTGTGTGTGTGCTTAAATGCTCTTTCTAATTAATCAAAAAATAGATCCTATGGGTTATTTCTTCTTAGCACAAGGCATACAATTACTTATACAGCCTTAAGGAATTTATCTAATGAAGGTATACTATCAACAACATAATGCATTGAATTTACACATTCCTTTTGTTGTTGCAAGCGTAGCCTATGCAATTCGTCTTCATTTTTACGTTGCACAACTGGTGGTCGCAGGAAAATCCAAGAAAAATTCCTTATCTTTTATTAATTCTGAGGATTTCAAAAGTATTTCTTTTAGATCAACTATTTTAAACGATTTATGTGCTTCTTCACTGATTTCTCCTAATATAGCAAGCAAATAACGTTTGTAACATTTTTAAACATTATTGATCATAAACAATGTTCAACGAAAAAATCAAACTCGCTAGATAATCCGTTAAGACCTCTGGTTCTGAACGGAGAGTGGCAGCTTGATAGAACAAACTGTGAAATATTCTTATAATAACTACCAGAATCCCTCTTTCGAGAGATTTCCTACTTAAGAATAATCTTTTTTCAATTATTTTCGCTTGCACTTCTCTTCTCTCGTTCACTCCATGTCGTTGAGTGGAAGTGGGCTGCATGACAGTAATATTTAAAAAAGAAAATAAAACTTCACGGAAAAAAAGTGTGCATGAAATTTTTACTTAAAAAAAAAAACAAGCACCTAAAAAGTTTTCAATTCAAAACTCAGTGAAAGTCACCGATCCGAGCACGATTTCCGATTTGAGCTGGGAAAAAAAACTGAATTAGCGTAACACCCCCGAACCTGACGATTCATTTAAATTCACTCTTCAGAAAAATGCGCCTAAAGAAGTTATCACTCCAATAAACTCAGTATCTCGCTTGCTACTTATAGTCACGCTCGGTTCACATCCAGCGTACAAATAGCTAGTGTGCTTGCGTTTTTATTTCTTGATTATAGTTCTAAGAGGTTGCGTTATTTCACTGAGCAATTATTGCTTTATTTGTGACAAATACACTATAAAAAGTCGACAAAGAAAAATAAATTATTTTGTGAAAAAAGTATATTTTGCTTGCTTCCAACTGAAATTTTAGAATCAGGACAAAGCATACCTTCTAGTTTGAATTGATATCCTGAGTAAGTCTGAGTGTGAATGAGTGAGTGAATATTAACATTGCATTATTCATCTACTGGAGGACTTTTTCGCGACGGACCTCGTAATTCTGAACCACGGTCAAGTGGCGAGGATGACATCTGAGCTGTTACCCCCTCTATCCTAATTTCCACACCACACCATTGGGAGGACGTCTAAGCTTCGACAGATTTAACGTGCATCGACCACCTACACAGAGTTACTTGGAGGACAGAGACACATGAACTCCCAAGACGAATATACTACATCAGATTTTTCTGTTGATGAGGGACCTCATTTCTTTTCTCCTTTAGAGTTGAATGATCTAGCGAGATATACGCTTTGCCAAAGATGTAGCCAAAGTTTTAGAATCAAAGCCAAAAACAAAAACTTCTATCAACTGAGACCTCATTTTCTTGGTACAGGCATCGAGAGAAAATATTTACTCAGAAATATTTTTTACCCCAAAGAATGAAACTTAATTTTACTGCCATGATGCTGCAGTAGAATATGATTTATCTCAATAGCACCGATTCATTGATTTATCCAAAAATGGCATCTAAGTATTCTTGTAATGCAAAAAAGAAAGAAAATTGCATTTCTTTCTTCGAGACACTCTGTGTGTGCGGAAAAAAATATGTTTGGATAAGATTCTAGGAAAAATCAAATATCCAAAGCATCAGTGGATGATTTATGAAGGCTTCAAAATACTAATCATGTCGTTGAACCTACAGCAGATTCCACAAAATATTCCTGTTTTCTATACTTGCGATTATGGGACAGTATGGGACAAATCTGACTGATCACACCAAGATACCTTAGCACCTAGTGAAAAATACGCTATCAGTTCTGCCAGAAAAAGTTTTATGACTACCTCTTCATATTGAATTGGGTCTTATTTAGCAGTTTGTTAAATTACTGCTGAAATTTGAAGAATGTTTCGTAAATTTATGTTCGAAAATACATCTAAAGCTGAGTCGAAAGATTGAGTTTTTACTGTGCTCGATATATGAAAATTTTTATCAGACCCCCTTCTATTCCTTGGAATGGGAGAAAAGGAGGGGGGAAAAAAGGTGAGGCACTTTTTCAAGAACGTAGTACACAAGTTTTGAGAGAATACTAAAGACCCTGACTACAAACTCATTGTGTACAAAGTATGCTGACGGCTAAAGCTCAATGATGCAAGATGAGCTTAAAAGTTCATTTCCTTTACTCCCATATTGACTATTTTCCTGAAAACTTGAGTCTTTCGAGAAGAGCAGAGTGAATAGTTTCTCCAGGATATCCGTGAAATCGAGAGATGCTACAAAGAAAGATGCGACGTCAATATGTTCGATGACTCCTGTTGAATGTTCAAGCGAGAAAAAAAATATCAAAGCTAGAAAGAGAAAACGAGTTCAGAGAAGTATCAAGGAGAAAAGGAAAAGTTTGCCCAGAAAAAAGAGTGAGAATAAAATTGAGACTATAAATAATAAAAAAACCGTTGGATTAATTATGAGAAATATGTTTAATTAATTAGAACAAAATAGTGTTTCCTTTTAAAAAATTATTTATATTTTTCAATAAATGTATCACATTTTTGAACCAGAAAACCAGATAGAGAAACGAACCCGAACCTGACGCTTCATTTAAATTCACTCTTCAGAAAAACTCATCTAAAGAAGTTATCAAATAAATAAATTTATTAATTTTGTGAGTGCCGGTTCCGACGCATGACTGGAGTTTACTACTTAAGTACGGTTGTCTTTAATTGTATAGTAGGCAGACATGGGGTAAATAAACGCATCTCATAATACTGAAACTGTGCATGTATTTTCTTTATTCTATTCACATTTTTCATATTTATTCGGTAAAATAATATACTTATAAAATAATATACGTCAATTATATTACATAAATATATGTTACTCATAGTACATGAGAGTACATTGTTATATAAGAAGGTCCATTTACTTCACTATTAATATTATTTTGAATATTAATTACATTAATACTCTCGCCATTATTAATCCCTGTGACAAGAGGCTTGTTTGCAACTAAAGTATGATACGTGAACATCGGTTGTTGTTGTTGTTGCCGTGTCCTTCCCGCAGGGAAGGAATGAAAGTTGCCATTGTCTGTGAGACACAGGTTGGACTTCTTAACGATAGATGGCGACACCACCTATCTCCACCTCCACAATTTTGGCATGGAGCTGAAGGGGAGGGAAATATTCTCTAGCCCCCTGCACTCGTGGTTTCTGCTGCGACCACCGACAAGACTTTCGAACCCACTGATTTAACGAGCACGCACTCCGTCTATACTCGGTGTGAACATCGGTAGATACGTGATTTACGATTTGTGAAAATCTCGCATCAATGGTTGTTACTATACCTAATCGTCCCCAGTGCTCTACCAGAAACGAAATCCAATTAGGCTCTCATTTTAAATAATTGGATTAATCCCGATCCTTCATCTTTATCGAAATCAATATTGAAATCGCCATCAAGTATAAGTGGAAGTACGTGATACTATTTCCCCAGTAGTTTAGAACCACCTTCTGTATATGCTAATAATGTCTTGTGAGTATAATCTATAATGTCAGTAATATTCTGATTGACAGAAATATAAACTGTGATGATCACTATAGGTTTACTTTTAGGTAAGGAGCATAAACAGTACATATATCTCCCAAATTAGATTTAGTTCGACTAACGTACTGGGTACGTTTCTTCTCCCAAAATCATCATGATTGCCAAAAAAACTTATGTTGTGAATCGCTCACGTTTTGATATATGGTGCCCCATCCCCACGATTAATACTTGGTCGTCTATACTGTGTTATGCGTTTAAAATTTTCAATTTCAACTAATTCCTCATTGCGAAGCCATGTTTCTGATAACATCAAAATGTGTGCTTTTTGCACAATATTACCACGGAGATCCCGTCTATGTGGCCGGAGACTGGCAGTTGAGAAAAAAGAGAATCATATCCTCTCCATCCATTTTATTGACCTTAATTTGATCAATTGTAGTAAGATGAACAGTAGAAAGCCCGGTAAACTCAATCACCTCTGTCCGTCAGGATGTTACTGACTTATGAAGATACCGCTACAAAGGGAATATTCTAACGGAGTATATTGGTTGTATTGTTGAAACTAAGTTTATTTATTTTTGATAATCATTCTTCATTACTCTGCAATTCAATGCACTAAAACAGTATTAAATACATATCGCAAAATTTGGCGATTTTCATTTGTTATTAGTCAACTTTTTTGTCAAAAGAGCTAAGGCATGAATTGTTGCTGGGCTCTAAAACGGGTTTTCGACGCAAATTACGCTAAAAAGAGAAACACTAGTAAATGCAACTTGCGAATTTTTTTTAAAGTTTTAATTTTTTTTTTGAGGGCTTGATTTTTAAAATATACTATTTAAGTTTCCCTCATAGATAACAAATAATGATAATTTTTAAACAAAAAAATATAAGAAAAAAATACTTAAATGATTTTTTGTTAAAAGTGTATTAGACGAAAAACACAAATTTTTTCTTAAAATCCGTAATTTTTTAGCAATTTTTTCAATCTTTAAGAGAAACATGGATAAAAATATTTGACACATGGGAAAAAAGTTTCGTGAGATTATATTCATAAATAACGAAGTTGTTCAATGTTTAGTTAGAGAATTTTGAGTATATTTTAAAAAATCGCAAAAAAAAAAGCTTTTGGTATTTCATATTTTAAAGCACTGATTCGAAAAGAACAAAGTATGAACTGTTTTAGTACTGACTTTCGATATATTCTGATGGTAAGAAATTCGTACAGAATGATTGAAAAACTCTTTTGATAAAAATGCATCAATACTGGCTCATTTTAGAAAAAAAATGTAAAATTTCGTTATTTTTTTTAAAAAATTATACTGTATCGTGGCGAAATAAGTTATCTTTCCCATTCTGTAATTTTTTTTATCTGATTTTGATAGGAAAAGAACGATCGCAATTTTAAAAATGAAGAAAAAGTAGAAACTCTTCTCTTTCTTCGGACAGAGATTTAGTGCATGCGCAGAAGCGCACGTAACACTTTTTGTGTGTTAAAGCTTTTCTCAAATTTCGCTCCTCATAATATTTCCATACCGTGGGCTTTATATGAAATTCGATTCTCAGGGAGTAAATTCCAATAAAATTAAAATGACCCCGCCCTCCTCCGAAATTCTGACTTAACTTCATCACAGAAAACGATAACCACCACTTGAAGTTTTTCGAAATCTCAGAAAATTCATTTAGACACTAACATTTATGCCATTAAGACCACATTCGAACTGAATCGATGAAACAAATAACAAATTAGTGATCAAAGGGATTTTCCTAACCATGACTTTTTCAAGAGAGAGAAATCTAGACGATTGATTGAATAAGAGGAATTTCCTTTTGGTTTTCCCCTAGTGTCTCATTGTTTATGTTAGGAAACTATGCTTCTCTTAATTTAAACTTAAAAATATTTTCTGTAATCGGAGTTTTCGCAAGCCATTTTATTATCTAAATTTCCATGATGAGAGTCTAATGTAATGAATAATCTCGTGGCCATGTATACAAAGTGTTTTTAATCTTAAATAAAATAGAATAAGTTAGTTTTTTGTCAACTCAAAAGACATCGCTAAATGCTGCCATCGAACAAGACTTGTTATGTTTGTGCATGTTTGAAAAGAGTTTTCCACAATTGGTTGCATTTCGTGGCATTTGGCGACATTGTTTTCAATGAATGTATTTGTCGATGGCATAATATGAAATTATAGAAAAAAATCAACGTTTAAAAGTTATGTATGGCAAGAGAAATAATAAGCACCCAGTGGCTGAGTGATAGCGTATCATGCTTTCACACTTTATATTCGGGGTTCTATCCTCGGACTGTGTGGGAAAGATCAACTCAGCCTTTCATTCCTTCAGTGGGTCGATAAATGAGAACCAAGCTTGTTTGGGGACTACACACTGGAGGTTTTGCTTCAGGCTGATCACCTAATCGCGACATCTGCTCATGCACCTCAGCGCCCAATGGTCACGTATACTGAGATGGGCACAGTAGGCATTGGCCCTCATGGGCTGTTGCGCCATTGAGGTTAGAGTAACAATGGTTTTTTTTATCAATTTAAACACAATTTTAGTTTTAATATGATAAAAATTGTGTATATTTTGATACAAGTATACTCAATTTCCATTTGAAAGCTGTGCTTGCCTAATGGCTCAAATCACAAGTAAGCCGAGTGGAGAATTGGAGCTCAGGTGGTGTAAAATAATGAGTAATAATGCACACATAAAACGGAGCTGTATGAGTCACAATAGTGTTGCATAGTGTGATGTGAAAGTTTGGAGTGTGAAATAGAACTTCTAATGTTATTTTTGTCACCTGATTTCGGTTCAGTATTACATGGTACACTACCAGAATCCATACAAAAGTTTAAATGCGATGTTAATTAAAAAGATTATTGTTCGCTAGTGCTTTTGTATGTTCATATGCACTATTGAGCACCATGCTCTTATTTGGTTGATTAAGTTTTTAATCGTGGTGAGAGACTTCACAAATTTGAACTATTTTCAAGTACGCGGACTAGTCCCCCTCTACTTTTTAGGTAAGAGTCTTTTACTTTACCGTTCAGGCTACCTCAGCAAGATATGATCTTGAAGAAAAGGGATTAGGATTTTATAAGAATCGTTCATTTATTTTTATACTAGAGCGAATTCGGGGGGAAAATTAAATTTTTTTATTTACATATTTATCGAAGCATTATTTGTTTTATATCTGTTTAATAAATCTGGGTATATTATATTCAGTACTGTGCTACAATGAAACTGAGTTCTCGAAATTGTTTACTTTCTTTTCAACGCTTTCTCCCCACAAAATTTATTATTATTCCAGTTACATTTATTTCTTCTCCCTCTAACGAATTTAAAAACATTTCTAACCCCACTCTAACAACTGTTTTCCCTTTCCAAACACCTACAAGCACACGATTTCTTCCTAATTTTATTTGTACCAATCCAAAAACATTTTCAACGCATGGAACACACTCATCGTATTTCAACGCACAACCATTTTTTTTTTCATCTATTCTCCTACGTTTTTTTCCCCTCCCGTATTTATTCTTCCGTATTTTTTCCCCTTTCTGCCGAATCCAAGTGCCTGAATAATACATCATTAGACACGAGAAAACTGTAGGAAGAGAAGAGGGGGCCCACTTCACTGGTGGTATGTAGAAATAAATTTCCGCTTCGATTTTGGAACAAATAGTACACCTTCACCCAATCGGAGCCTTCCCTTTAGATCTGATTGGGCGTAATGTATCGATTTATCATTACCACTGGCACGTATCCAAAGTTGTCTTATGGGGCGTCACACAGCAAAAATTGCATCGCTGCGCCCTACTGTACACAGAGACAAGAAAAGGGAATTTTTTCCCTTCAACTGGGAGAAGAAGAGCAATACAGCTTAGCGCTTCTCAGCTTTGTTTTCCAAACAATACTCGGTGTTCCTGAGATTCGAAATTTCGAGTTCAGTTCAGGTGGGTGATTAATGAAAGATGGGGGGTTTTCGGTTGTGGTGGGGTTTTCTGGATGTAGGTTGAAAACTAATATTTCAAGTCGAAGTTATTTCTGTAGAGGATAAAATGGCTGAAAGGGTAATAACTTCACTGTGACAAAAATAGGTCTGGAGCTATTTAAAGATAAAAAAAAAAGGCAAATATCCTAACATACATAATCTTGATATAAATTTAGCAAAAATTTTCCGTTTTATTTTAGAAATTCATATATGACCTTCTATACTCATCATAAGCGATATAACTTAGGAATGAGTATAGAAGCTCAGATAAGTTGGTCATTGTTGGAAGGTCCAAAAAGAAATTTTAAATTACTATCTATCGAATTATTTGAATTTCTTATAAATAATTTAATCCATTGATTTTATATAATCAATTACATCGTTGCTTTTCAAACATGCTTTGGCTTACAAAAAGATGATTCGCTCTACACATGTTTCAAACAAAAAAATGCTGATTAACTTCATCCGAAATATAAATTAGATTTATTTTTGTCTATTTTGTTTTCCTTATACACATTTTTCATAGCTGTAAATCCGTTTTTGTACACTACAAATAATTACAATTTTCTATAGAAGTACAAATTTTTGTTAAATATTAATAAAAATTTGACCAATAATGGAACTTCTTGAGGAAGGAGTGGAATATTTTGGTGAGATATGATAGGATCAAGAAAACTAATAAGTTGGGGTAAGTAAGTAAAGTACAAAAAGAAAAAAAAAGGATATCATAAAATTTTTAATGCCTTTTTAAATTTAGTCTAATGTTAGTGAAAAATAAAACAGTCACGTTTTTATATCGAAGTTTGAGGTATTTTAACAGTCTTGTTATCAAATGCGAAAGAAAAGTAATAATAATTAAAATTTATCTGTTATCGCGCGCGCGATTGAAATTTGTGTATAATTACTTAACTTAAATTCCTATTATTTGAATTATAATCCAAGTATAGCACACACACCCAAGGCAATGATTTTATGTTTTTTTATTTATAAATGTTATGAGAACTCTATTAACTGATTAATTTTACTTAAAATAATACAAATATCCATAAAATTAATGTGTGATTTCTGATAGCTACGTAACAACTTTTAGTTCATTTTACTCTTAAACATTTGATCTAAACATGCAATTACTGCTGTATTAGTATAAAAATTAGAGTGCAGAGTAAATAAGCTTATACTTGAATCAAGTAAGAATTGCATAGATTCATAGAAAAAATATCTCGCATTCATAGTTTATTTTTAATCACAGTAAAAGTAATTATTCTACCTTCCAAAGTAAAACTATTTAAATATTGAGGCAAAGTGTAGTGTTTTATGTAAGAAATTAAAAGCATCTTTTTTATAACATACACTGCTGACCACTAAAATTGCTGCGCTGTAAAAAAGGTACGCAACATATGTCAGGTTTGCATGAAAGGCATAACAAGCTTGGATATATAAATCATTAGCATTTCCATGGTTTATTCTATATAATCATTTCTACAGTCCACGTGGTCTATATAAAATAGGAAAATTCTTCTGCGGGTCTCTCATTCGGAACCCGCATTGGACGTTGGTGGAATGTCGAAGGATGTGTATCAAGTTGCGTAAGAACACCTACCAGCACTTCTACCTCCTGAAAATTTGTGACCTTGGTTCAAAATTACGAGGTCCGTCGCCAAAAGCCCTCGTGTAGCTGAACAGTGCGAAGTTAATATTCACTCACCCTGAAAATTTGACCACGGTTAATGGTTCAGAGACTATACTGCTCCCAATGGCACAGTGATCCCATGACTGGCATACCAATGTAAAAAATCAATGGGTACAGAAATATCCTGCAGAATTTCACTGGCTTCGACCACTAACGGTCGAGAAAACATATTTATTGTATGTGTGGCCCTGCTGGATTGTACATTGAATCAAGAGAATTCGGCTCATTTACTGAACCTTACGGGCAGTGAGAAATTTGCGGCACCACGTACTGTTAGCATGGTGAATATTGTTGAGGTTTCCCTTGAAGCTGCAGAAGAAATAGGCGTCGAAGGCCATAGCGAAGGCAGCCATGGACACAGGAATGCCATCGCTTCGTCTTTTCAGATATCTCTTAATTTTGCATAAGGCCACCAAGATAAATAATACCTTTATATTTGTATGGTGGCACTGAAAAGGATGAACATTTCCAAATTTTCATAAAGAGGCTTAATACGTAGATTGATGGTATTGAATATCATTGGGTACATATTCCGGTCACCTATATTCGTATACTCGGTACTTTTAAGAGACATTGCTATTTTTCCGATGTCTCAAAATCTACAGTTGCACCCTATTTTCTACGTTTCCGAAACCAGTTTTTCAACAAGAGAATACACAGCCGCATGTTTCTCGTGTTGTCCTGACCCTAAATACAAAGGGAGTTTAATTGTTACTCTGCCATTCGGTGTCTTAGAACATACGAAAATTTGTTACAGAGAGATTACTCCGACATCACTCATCAGTTTTTAAGACATAAACTCTAGCATAAAACTAAAGCTCTTTGGAATGACAGGCATAACTGAAGCTGCCATCCAAGTTCACTTCAATTTATATCCAATCGGGTAGTGAGTGTTTTTAACAGCGCACTGTAAAGCTACACAAGAGCTACTGGCGACAGATTTCGTAATTTTCTACTTTTGCCAGGTAACGAGGAAGACACTTGAGCTAGTACCCTATTCTTTAACCGCTTCCCTTACAAATTTTTTTGAAAAAAAAATCCTTGTCATCCCTTGAAGAAGGGATGACAACTCAGGTGTAGCCCTCATGACTCAAAGTTACGAAATCCATCGCCACTATAGCCCTAGTGTTGCTTTATAGAGTGGCAATAACAAAACACTCACTCAACTCCCTAAGCATCTGTGGTCTTCATCCCATTATGTTGTATACGTGTAATAAATAAGATTCCACTTTTCATTTTGGTGTAACATTTTTAATGCTCACCAATGTATATAAATATCGTTTACTTTTTCTGTAAAGAGTCTTAAAAAATAATGAAAAATATCTCTTAGGATAAAGTATTAAAAGTGACAAAAGTTATTTTATTTTGGTTGAAAAGACGAGAGAGAGTGAAGAAATGTATGCGATTATTTCAAAATTCAATACTAATTATTCTATGAATTTATAATAGCCTCAGAACGTGTGTGATAAAAAATTCTAAATTTAAATCAACAAAAGAACCATTAACGGGAACAGCATCTCAAAAAATCGATCGTAAATCGTATCCAGAGGTACTTCAAATAAATTCAAAAACTAGCGCAACGAAAAAAGAAAAAGTGAACGGCCTTTTCTGTAGGGATTTGGTTTATTTAAAAGGTGTATTAATAACTTCATCAATTTCTCCTCATTTCTGATAAAATGGAAATAAATAAACTTTTTAAAATATATTCATGAGAAAATTCCTTGTTTTCCGAATTTCTTACTACTGGGAAAAAACGCTTTTGTCTATATAATGAAAAATTGTTTTAAATTATTCTAGATATTTATAAATAACATGGAGCAAACAAAACAATTTAACAACAACAAAAAATCCCCCGATAATCTTAAAAAATATTCATTCTAAAAATGTACGAAAATATTTCAACAGAAACTGGATATTGATTTAGATCTAGATTAAAAAATCAATAGATCCTATTTTCAAGATTGGTTGCTAGCTTGTTTGCTTATGCATAGTTTTAGGCTGCGTAATTGATTGTAATGATATCGTGTTTTATAAGCTGCTCAGGAGGAAATATAAGCTTGGAATATACATATATACAATTCTTACAGAAAAAAAATTACTGTTAAGTATGGAGTCAAAAGGAGACTTGTAAAGGTGGGAGAGTAGGATTTGAAATTTAAAAGAGTGACATATTGATATACAATTGACTTTCGATACTTCGAAGTTCAAGGGGGACCAATGAAATACTTCGAATTATCAAGAGAGTAGGAAAAAACTCTCAAAATACACGAAGAAAACTTTTTTTCTAACTCATTTAAATTTGAAACTGTGTAATAAAACAGCAATTTTACATAAAAAAATATTTTAACGTATTTTTAAGAAGTACATATTATACAGTATAAATATTAGACAAGTTAAAAGTCCTGTATTAAAAAAATGCATTTATGCATTAAAAACAACTATTAAAACAATACATACTGTACATAATTATTTTTTTTTGACGAAAAAATCTGTCAACAATTTTTTGTTTTGTTTTACGGCATTGAATCTAACTCTGTCAATTGATTTTCTAGAATAAATGAAGCTTGAAAAACGTCCGCATCAACATGATTTTGAAGGGAAAAGTTGCGGGGTTTGTTTATTGACACTTTAACTTCTGTCGTTGTTATCGGAGTCAATTCCGATGGTCATTAAAGGAGCTACGAAACAAGCAGAGACAATACAACTCAAAACATGCAAGCTCCAACCTGTTTGCTACAGGACTCTACATGATAGTGAGTGTTTGAATTGTCGAGAGTTTTATTAGATCACTTCGAATTATCGCATGTTGTATTCTGACCGGCCACAGATTTTACTTTGAAATATTCAGTGTACCAAAACGTATTGTTTTAGTTCGAAATATCAAGAGTTTTTCTAGGGGGCTGAGCATATACTTCGAATTAACGAGAGATTCGTATTATCGAAGGTCTGAACTAGCGAGAGTCGACTGCTTATCAAGTGGGGATTACATCCAATAATATTCTAGGAATCGATAATAAAAGGTGGAGAGTTGTACTAAAACTCATAAGAGCATCTCGAAAATAAGAGTAATGAGCCACGGCTCTTTTGTATTGCAATCAGTAGCGTACTCAGACATTTCTCATGGAAGGGTGTACACAAAGTTGGGGTTTGAGGGCCACTCCCCTAGACACCAACAGATTTTTAATTTTTACCATAGAAATTATTTCTCGAAGCTTTCCTCTACGGGGTTTTCGGAATGTACCCCCTCCGTAAGAGAAAAATGTTTACGCTACTCGGGGGGGGGGGGGAATTAAATTCTAAAAGATACGTAGACGAAAGCACCAAGGAGTAATCTCTATGGTAAAAATCAAAAATCTGTTGGTCTATGGGGGAGAGGTTAACTCCTAAGCCCCACCTTTGAGTACGTCACATTATGCAGTATGCAGTTGGTCATTGATTCTTTCACACACACACACACACAATGTAAATATTTTCCGCTTTTAATTTTCTCAAGAATTAAAAGTATTAATTTTCAGAAAATAAATAATTGAAATACTATCGTTTGGAATTTTTTTTATTAATTCTTAACTTAAAGTTCTGTATTAAATATTTTAATGTAATCATTCAAATTTCGATACAATTCGAATCTTAGCCTCTTTATTTCTTACATATATATATATATATATATATATTGTTCTGAAAAGTTAAGCATATATTGTCGTTCCCTATTCGCATAGAAGCACACGCATTTGGCTAAAAATATTGAATAGGTTTTATAGACTAACTGTGTATGTGTGTAAAAAATATAAATAAATATTGAGAGAGAGAGAGAGATTAAGGGCTGATATTTTTAGGTATCCTATATCTGAATGCGAATGCTTGTAAGGCGTTGTAGATGTTCATTTATATCAATCCAAATAGCTCCTCAAAACAATAATCAGCTATGCATCTTCATTCAAATGTCACAGATCAAATTTGTATATCTTTAAAATCGTATTCAACCTTTGGTAGATTGAAGTCCAAACTGGCAACTCTCCAGCTATAAAGCAGGGATATTTTTCTATCTCTTCTATTATAATACAATGTAAAATATATGAATTCCTCCACTAAGGGACAAATAGAGATTATGTTTGGCTGTAAACATTTTTGAAGTACCTTTCTAGTTATACAATGTATTTTGCCTACATTTTTATTGTAAAGAATTTGTCTTAGATTCGGAGCATAAATAATTCAACTAATAAACTTATTGCGACAATTTTTTAAAACGGAAATAGTTTTCCTACTTATGAAGAAAATTGTTGTTTTGATACTTGTCTCTTGCTTCAACTTCAAAAAAGTTCATAGCACGCCCCCCCCCCTATTGCGATTGTCTGTATATAGTTTCTTTAATTTAGACTGTATATCAACGTCATACTTAGAAGCAACATGAAGGCTATTGGCAACAGATTTCGTAATTTCGAGTCACACTCAAGAGACGAGGGCTACTGTACTTTTCAAAGTTCCCCACTGCATGAGGATTTTTAGCCTCGACATATCGAACGAGCATCAGCTCTACACGATGGATCTTTAGTAGCAGCAGGACTTGAGCTCACGACTCAATTGAAACAAGTGGTGTATACAACGGGGGTTGGGGGTTCAACGCACCATAGACCAGCACACTTTTAATTTTTATCATAGAAATACCCTCTCGGGGCTTTCGTCTACATGTTTCTAGAAATGTACATCCTCCCTCCGTAACAGAGATATGTGTATGTCACTGATGATCAGTGCACATGTCTGTGTGTACCACAATGCAGATCACGCGCCCATGATCATGATCATTAACCGCTTCAACACTATACAGATGGCCCCGGTAACCTAGTGGTCAAGGTAAAGGACTCGTGGCCGGCGTGTCAAAAGTTCTGGCCTAGTACCACTGAAGACCTGCCGTGTAGGGGAGCGATGCACGTTAAATATGTCGAGAGCTCAAACGTCCTCCCGTTGGTGTGGTGTGGTAGCTAGATCAGGTGTAGTCCTCGTCACCTAACCATGGTTCAAAATTACGAGGTCCGTCACCGAACGACCTCGAGTGCGACGTTAATGTTCACTCACTCGGCACTATACTGGATATCTACAAATTAGTCGGGAAATTTCGCAAGTTGAGAATTTTTGAAATATTAAATGAAATTAACCCGTTTAGAGAGAGACTAGTAGAAATATGTCTTGAGTTTATTCATAGAAGGAGTTAGGTATCATTTGGGGGTCGGAAAATCTCCATGTCATCCTAAAATATGAAAGGGATAGTCCCAAGATAAACGTGTTTGTGCTGTGAATTCCTCGAATTTTCTGGGCCAATTTTTCTTCGCTGAAAAGACTGTTACACGAATTATTTGATTGTTCTACTTCTGCAGGCCAGATTAAATACAGATTGTTTTTTGCCTATTATCAAAGAAAAAAATGCCAGGAATTTACATTTTTCAAAAGGTTAGCGCGCTTTTTTGCTAACATAATGTCGTTACACCTGATTTCAATGATAAGATAACAGTTTGGATTGGACGATGAGGTGTTATTTAGTGGCTATCAGATCACCATTGGATTTCAGTGTATGTGAGGAGTGTGGGATCAAGTGTACATTCCGTCATTTCCTATATCCATTTCTGAACTAAAATCAAGAATTTTCGCTGTGATTAATTTGATTGACGGAAGCATGCTGACAAATCTTTTACAAGAATTGATCTACTGATGGGACATTTCCAAAGTAATTAAAGGAAGCCACATCAAACATTTGTGATAATAATAAACTTGGACTACTTTTCTATCTTACAACAATATGTATATTAAAACTCCCCCCCCCGGTAAATTACATGCAATAAATCATTCTTTTTGCCCAACTAATTTGTAGACACCTTATATATCGATGTCAGATAATTATTACATTATCTGATATATGATTGTTAATTATTCAGTCTTCATATATATATTTCCTTTATACTACTATTCTCTGGAATCAATTCTAAATATCTAAGAGCTGAAAGAATTTCTCTAACCTAAATTTAATTAAATTGACTAATAATTTGTATTAAAAACATGTCTCTTTAAATTTCTAAACAAAAATGAATCTAAAAAAATTATTTTCAGTTTCAAGTTATTCTGTTATAGTCATTCAAAAAACAACTGCATTTACTTACACTTCCTTAAATAATATGAGTATCAACAATTTTTATTCTCCCTCTCCCCCCCCCTTTTTTTTTTACTATTTTTTTAAAATTCTAAAACCATTCTTATAGCCTGAATCTCTGTTTTCCCAACCTGCAGCCAATATATCTCTCTTTCTTTCTTTTTAGGTGGGGATTCCACTCAACTAATTAAATAACCTACAGATAAGAGAACACACAGGAACCAATCCATTTAATGCTAATTTCTTCCTATCCCCATAATTAAAAGCGAACACATTCCCACTTCTTCACAGACGACGAAGACAAAATTTCAATATTATTATCCCCCAAACCTTATCGCCAGCAAGGCAAATATATTTTCCTGTGGATAAAACAATTTCATAAGCCGTAAGCGCCGCGGGCAACAGCGGAGGTAGCGAGTAAGTATTAATGGCGCAAAGAGGAAAAGAAAGAAAAGCAAAAGGCAGCAACAAGTGATATGTCGCTGCTATTAAAAGGCACGTATTCTGTAGCAGCAGCAGGCAGCTTCTTTCCATAGCTATAGGGCAGCCCTAGTCCCTGACATCCAATAAATATTTATACCAGAGAAGAAGAGGAAGAAAAAGATCTCTTTCTCGGCAAGAGAGTTTGCTGTCACACGGGCCATGGAGAGAACACTATTTCTATTTTCAAGGATAGCAATGGCGTGTTTGTACAGCTCCTGGGACGATGGAAAGAGTCTCGTGTCTGCCATTTTTTTTCTCTTACATTTTTCGAATAAATTTCGTGAATAAATATCGGAAGCGGAATCGATAGCGAGTGAAAGGTTCCCAGGGAGGTTTTTAGTGCGAAAGAGTTTTCTGGCGATTGTTTTGCAGTTTGGGAAAAGAATGGTTTGGGAGGATTTAGTCATAGAGAGAGAAAATCGTGGATGAAATATTCTCGTTATTGACGGGTGGGAATAAGTAAATGGAATGTAACGCTCGCAGTTTATTAAATTAAATGCATTCGAAGTATATTTGAATTGATTTGTGTTATATTAAAATCTAAATCTAAGATCATAAGGATCGAGTTCTCACCATAAGTTAGTGGTTTTTTTATTTTAATATCCAAAAAAATGTTTTCTTACATTTTTCTATTTATTTTTTAATTTATTGAATTATATATAATATTGGCGACAGACCGCATAATTATTAAAGCATTAAACTGTCAAGTTCTCAGCAGATCTCTACTTCGAAAATGAAACATGCTTACCAGATTTCAAATCTGTGGGTCTATTATTTCAAAAAAGGGAATTTCTTTATCTGTGACGTCCCCTTAATCAACTGTAACCCCATTGGGAGTCGATTTCCTCAAAAACCCATTCTTATCAGACCTCTATTGAAAAAAAGAGACATGCTTATCAGTTTTCAAGTCTGTAAGTCTATAATTTCAAGAAAAAGGGAATTTCTTTATCTGCTAAGTCTCCCGAAGAAGTCGATTTCAACAAAACCTGTTCTTAGTGGATCTCAACTCAATAAAAGAACGTGTTTGCCAAATTTCTAAATATGTGCATGAAATTGGTAGAAAAGGAAATTTTTGTCCTTAACGCCTCAACACTCCCCTTAGAGAGAAAGTCAACTTCAGCAAAATCGGTTCTTGATGGGTCTCTATGCAACAAAAGGGGCGCGTTTGCCAAATTTCAAGCCTAATAGGTCTAATAGTTCCAGTAATCTCGTGATAAGTGAGTAACTGAGTTGCTTTTCTCCCATATAAATTGAAAGATATATTAATAGTTTGTGTGTGTTAGCTATAAAATGGAAGCTTCTATAGTACATATTTGTTTTTTGTATTTAATATGTGAAAGAAGTGATCATTTTATAAATGTATTGTTACGTTTGTATTCAAATTTCATTACAGTAACTAAACGGCTTTTGGTGAAAAACTTCTTTACTAGGAACCTCGAATATATAAACAGAATGATGTCTCCTGATGAAATTTCAGTTGATTTTCCAGATTTTCGTATTAAGTTACGTGAACGATTTTGGAAACCTAACATACAGTTCTGATTTATATCCCGGTATGAAGATCTTTTATAGAATACGAAATTGGAACTATGCCCACTGCTCACAAAGGAACTGTTCCTGACACTACATATAGACCCATTCTTTCTATAAATATTTTCCCAAACTCTCAAATGAAACTTTCAGAAACAGAATATATCTCAATGCAATTATTTCGTGGATTCCAATAGCCGGGAGTATGTTACAGCTTGTTTCTATTTTACCAGAGCCTAAATCTCAATTGAAATAACACTGATCTTCAATATTTACTCGGAAAATTACATTTAAATCAGGAGCTCCAATGTCGTCTGACTTGGAATCAATATTCCGAGATCCATCGGTAATTGCTCTCTATGTACTTTTAATATGATGTTAATTTAAGATCAATGTCACGTCAGGTAATATATATTTTTTCCTGATACTATACAGCAAAATATTAGTTATCCTTCAAACTGGAATTATTTTTCCTAATCCTAAAGGAAAGATTTGAAAGAATAATAGAAATGTAACAGAGTAATTTACGATACAAAAAGTCAGCACACACAACATGATATATAAAATTAAACCCGTTGCCCTTATCAATACATATTAAGGAGAAAAGCGACTCACTTACTAAACACCATATCTCAAAAACTATGAAACCTACATACTTGCAAATTTGGTATAGGCATGTCCCTTTCATGGAGTAGAGATCCTCTAAGAACGGATTTTGCGAAAATCGAATCCCAAGTGGCGTTGCGGGGGCTTAAGAGGCGTTATAGATAATTAATTTCATTTTTATACTATTAGATGTACAGTCCTGGAATTTGGTAAGCAGATTCCTTTTATGGGGTAGAGTTCCGTTTCAAAATTATTTTTTACAAAAATTGAACCTCAAGTGGCGTTGCGGGGGATTAAGAGGCGTTATCGATAATTATTTCCATTTTTAGACGTACAGTCTTGAAATTTGGTACGCAGATTCCTTTCATGCAGTAGAGATTCGCTGCAAAATGGCTTTTACGAAAATAGATCTCCAAGTGGTGCTGTGGGGCTAAAGGGGCGTTATAGGTAATTATTTCCGTTTTTAAGCTATTAGGCGTACAGTCTAAAAATTTGGTAAACAGATTCCTTTCATGCAGTAGTGATTCGCTACAAAATTATTTTTAGAAAAATCGGATCTCATGTGACGTTGCGGGGCATTAAGGGGCGTTATCGATAACTATTCCCATTTTTAAACTATTAGAGTCTTGAAATTTGGTAAGTAGATTCCTTTCGTGCAGTAGAGATTAACTACAAAATGGTTTTTACAAAAATAGACACCCAAGGGGTGTTGCGGGGGATTAAGTGACGTTAGAGATAATTGTTTCCGTTTTAAAACTCTTAGATGAAAATTGGTTAGCAGATTCCTTTTGTGGAGTAGAGTTCCTCTACAAAATAGGTTTCACGAAAATTGAACCGATATAGGGATAGCCAAGAGCCATTATAGGTGATTAAGAGTCATTAAAGATACTTATTTCAATTTTTAAACTACTCTACGTACAGTCTTGAAATTAGGTACACTGATTCCTTTCATGGAGAATAGATTTGCTACAAAAGGGGTTTTGTAAAATTGAACCTCAAGTTGCATTGCGAGGGCTTATAATGGGCGTTATAAATAATTATTTCCATTTTTAAACTATTAGACGTACAGTCCTGAAATTTGGTAAGCAGATTCCTTTTATGGAGTAGAGATCACCGACAGAATGGATTTTGCGAAAATCTACCCCTAAAGGGTGTTGCGGGGGATTAAGGGGCATTATAGATAATTTTTTCCGTTTTTAAACTATTAAACTTACCTGCTTGTAAATTGGTAGGCATGTTCCTATCCTTTAACACAGAGTTTTTCGAAAGTCGACCACCAGGGGGGGTGCGAGGGGTCAAGGAGTATGACTCCTATTTTCAAATTGTTTGACCCACATACTTGAAATTTGTTAAGCATGTTTCTTTTGTTGAATAGAGAAGATCCACTAAGAATGAATTTTACGGAAATTGACTCCTGAGGGGAGCTGGAGATTACTGGGGTGTATTGACAAAAAAAATTCCCGTTTTCGAACCACTAGGATCATAGGAATAAAATTTGGTTTGTATATTTCTTTTGTTGAATTGAAATGCGCTAAGAACAGTTCTTTTGGAAATCGACTCGTAACGGGTTTACTGGGTGTATTGATAATAAAAATTGCTCTATTAGATTTAGACTTCAAATTTGTCACGCGTGTTCATTTTCTGGAATAGAGATCCACTGAAAATTTGTTTTGTGGAAATCCACTTGGCAATTGGGTTACGAGAGTGCAAAAAATCATTCTACTTCAATTTTAGAGATTATTAGAAATTATTGATTAGAAGTTCTGTTCTTTTTATACCAAAAGGTGAGAGTTACAGGTATAAGTATATTTTTCAATACAATCGAATTCTTAATGCTGGGACTTAGATATCAATAATTTATATATATATATACACTCAAGAGCCAAAACATTATGACCACCTGTCAATAACGAGTTGGCCCACCTTTGGCGCGCAACACAGCTTCAACCCGCCTTGGCATGGATGCCACAAGTCTTTGGTAGATGGCCGGAGACAGATTGTACCAGATGTTTAAGCAACGGTCACGCAAATCCGAGATATTGTGAATTGGTGGTCTTTGAACTCTGAGCTGCCGTCCCATGACATCCCAAATGTGTTCTATCGGATTGAGATCCGGTGAGTTAGGCGGCCAGGACATTAACTGGAATTCAGCATCATGTTCCTGGAATCACTCCAACACAATTTTAGCCTTGTGACACGGGGCGTTGTCCTGTTGGAACATTCCATTTCCAGCTGGAAAAACAGAGGCCATGTAAGGGTACAACTGGTCCGCAATGATGTTCAGATACCCTGTAGCATTCATGGTCTGCTCTACCACAACCACGGGTCCCAGAGACGCCCAAGAGAACTTCCCTCAAAGCATAATACCGCCACAATCGGTCTGTGTATGACCTACTGTACATTGAGGGAGCAACTGTTCGCCTGGAAGACGGCGTATCCTGACACGGCCATTGGCGGGATGAATGACAAACCGTGATTCATCTGACCAGGCAATTCTTTTCGACTGATCCATGGACCAGTCGCGATGTTCCCGGGCCCAGCGCAGGCGCAGGGGCGATGACGCTTGGTCAGAAAAGGCACACGAGTGGGACATTTGCTGCGTAGTCCCATATGTAACAGTGTCCGCTGAACAGTGTGCTCCTATACTATTCTACTTGGCCCTGCATTGTATTAGGCTGTGAGCTTAGCCACTGTCTGGCTCTGGTTTTGCTTCACCATGCGAGACAGTCTCAGACAACCTTTTTCTTTGATAGCTTGTGGACGTTCAACACCATGTCGTCTACTGCTGGTTTCACCGTCGTTCTTCCACCACTACTAACAACTGTAGATCGCGAGCAACCCACGAGTCGTGCAGTTTCGGAAATACTTGTGCCGAGCCTTCGAGCCATTACAATCTGCCCCCTATCAAACTCGCGTAGATCCGCAGCCTTTCCCATCACACACAGAAGTAAGTAAAAGAATGATTCTTCATACTCTTCAGCGGCAGTTAAATACCACTTCCACCAGATCACGTGCCTTCCACGTCATCCAGGCGAGTTCATTGCAAAATTTAGGGGTGGTCATAATGTTTTGGCTCTTGAGTGTATATGTAACAGTATATATTTTCCAACATCATTAAATACCCAGCAAAGCGAGTGAGTGACGGCTGGTTCAAAACAAAATCCCTTTAAGTAAACAGTCAATGGGCCATGAATACTCTTATAAGGGTAGTAATATAAACAGTATCTTACATTTCATATACAAATATATAATGTATTGGATGAGATGGTATTCATTTTTTAGAATTGTAGTCGTGGCAGTAAAAAGAACTTCTTGATGTTAATCACATCATCGTTTGTTTAATTTTAACATTAAGAGATTTACTTTAAGCACGCTCTTTATTCGTGTACAAAAATATAAGAGAGGAAATTATTCATTTTTTACACTTAAATACACAAGAAAAACAGGGAAAATCGAATCTAAAAAAATTATCACATGTTTATGTGAAGGGAAATATAAGTTGTATTTAGAAACTACATCAGTGTTATATGGAAAGTTTCGATCACCTAGTAAGGTACATGTAAGATATTATCATATTCTTTTACTAGGAATTGCGAATAAATCAGTCAAAATATAGATTTTAACCTTATAATGCAAAATGAAATGAAATTAATTTTAGAATTATGTTAAGAATTTATGATTTATATTCGTAATTATAATTTGGATAAAATATAAGAGATTAAAATTTTTAAGTAAATATTATGTTATTACAATTTCTCCCTCCACAAGACGCGTGTGAGTACCAGGGCCCTTGTCACACTCCCTTATCTAACACAGATACAAAGTATAAAATTAAAGCTTAAATCTGGACTATATATATATAATTCTTATTCAGAAGTTTCTAAAGAAAATTATGTGATCACCATTGATTATAACTGGTGATAAACTCTTAATTTTAAGCCATGATGAAGTGACGAATATTCTGCATAATTCACAGTGAGGGCCATGAGATAAAGTAAGATGTGTGTGTGTGTGTATTGTGTTTCTATTATTAAATTCTAATCTATGATATAATGAATACAAGAAAACAATATACACCTTCTACAAAAGGTCCTGTCTTCGTTTCAACGTCTACTGTGGCATTTATTATACAGAATTATTCAAATTTCCCTTCCGGGTTTCGAAGCGCTATAGTAAATAAAACTAAGACGAATGCAACAAAAAAGAACACAGAATACAGAAAGAATACAGAAGCAATTCAAGTTTTATTTGAATACTTTATAGGTATTCTATGTGTGAAATCTTCGTTGCACAGTATATATCAATGTGCTAGTCCTGTCTCGCTGTACTCTACTCAACGTGGTTCTATCAACGTTATTGACAGCACGTGTTATCCTTTCAGGCAGTTCTGCAACATCACGCGGTAAAGAGGATAAGAAAACTTCATATTATGTAAAAGACCAAGCTTTCGGATAACATGGATATTACGGAAAGGATTACACGTGCTGTCAATAACGTTAATAGAATCCTTTTGAGTAGAATGTGGCAGGACTGGACTACATACATCGCATTGATGTATGTCGTGTAACCAAGGATTCACACATAGAACACCTGAAAAGTATGTAATTAAAATTTGAATTGTTTATTCTTTCAAAAGTTCTTTTTTGCTGTATTCGTCTTAGTTCTTTTACTTTAACGTTTTGAAACCCGGGAGAGAATTGTAAATAATCCTGTATTTAAGTAATCTATATTTTCTCATACTAGAAACTGCTTTTACATAAATATTTAAAGCTTGTTTTAGGCTTAGTCAAAAATGGCTTAAAGCCTGTGCTTAGACTTAACTAACACTTAAAAGCCCTTTAAATTAATTCTTAATTTAAAAGATTTTTAATTTTATTTTTTAAAGAAAATGAAAGCTGCGTGAAGGAAACAGAAGACATTAAAAATGACGACAAAAAAAGCCCTCATCACATAAAGGATGAATAATCATGACTTTCAGACAAATGAAAAAAAATTCAACCCTTTCCCGTTTCGATATCGGCTCCAAATAAAATTTAATCGCGGAAAGGAAAGAGGAAAAAAAGATAAAAGAAACGAAACAAAATAAAAAAAACTTATTGCTCCTTGACCAATCCGATTCTGCCGAACGGGAAAGAAACAACTGCCAGGGCATCCCCTATAGCGCTTTCAATGGTACCAATCTCCGACACTCGACGAAATCAAACGAGAATATATATACCGATCGAACGCCATAAGCCTCCATTGCTGGCAAGGCTTCAGACTACCCCTCATTCCATCCACCCCCTCTTCGGCATTTTTATGCCTTTATTTATTTCTCCAGATACCCAAGGACCCATTCCCGGATCTCCAGTTACGGTTACAGAGCCGCCTTTTCCCCCCACACTCCTTCTTATCTAGAAGCCGTTTTGATCCATTTAACCTCGAAAGGGCCTGAGTGGTGATTGGGCAAGTGAAGGGAGGGAGCGAGAGAGAAAAAAAGAAGAAAAGTAAAGAAAAAGAAGAGAAAAAGAAGAAAAACTATCAGGCATCGCTTAATAGCCGCAAAATGGGGGATTTACGTCACTTTCGGGTTGGGGTACACGGGTCGAATGAAAATCATACCAGAGTCTTAGTGTTAGAAGGGACCTCTTAAGATTCCCACCATCCCTCCGTTTGAGTCTGGGTCTATGGAGCTATTACAGAGATTATCATCCATTGAGGATTCGGGCGAGAAAGCGTTTGTTAGAAATTCTCTCTCTCTGCTACGTTGGGAGTTTTAATTGCGAATGTTCAGACTTTAATTGCCATCGGTATGATGAGATATTGTCAAATTGTTGTGGGTTTGGTGTCGTTTCAGAGTAAAGCTTTAATGGCTCTGTTAATTTAAGCAAGCGTAGGTTAATGGAGTAGAAGGATACTTTAAGATGCTGGAGATTGGAAAAAGGATAAAGAAGGTGTTTCGAAATGGAGACGTTTAATAAACAAGAAAATTTGAATGCTCTTGTGAGAATTTTACATCGCTTTCTTTTCTGGGAGTGTAGCGGAGAGAGGGATTGAAAGGAAATGATAACGTCTTTTTTTCCTCCACTAGCTATTACTGATTCTGATGCATTAAGGAAAATGAAATGGGTCTAGGTACAAACTTTGTGAGATATTATCCATGACCCTGGACGAAAGAGTACATTTTAAGGCTATATTTTAAAAATGTAAATAGTAGTCGCGGTGGCCTAGTGGTTATGGTTATGGACAGCGTGTCATGAGTTCGAGCCCTAGTAGAACTAAAAATCCGGCGTTTTATTGACAAAACGGTCTTTTTTGTTGTTCATAATTTTGTATGTGGTTGTGGTAGCTGAGGGGTCATGGTCACGAATTCGTGACCGGCATCGTCAAGTCACGAGCCCAGCTGAAGATCCATTGCGTGGGATATGCACGTTAAATTTATCGTGGCTCAATGTCTTCTCGTTGGTGTGGTGTGTTAGTTTGCAGCAGGGGTGCCAGCTCAGGTGTCGTGCTCGTCTTGACCGTGGCTCAGAATTACGAGATCTGTTACTAATATCACTTGGTATTTTATTATAATACGACGTTTACACAAACACTCACTTAATGTAATACTCACTCACGAAATGTAAATTTTCTTGTTTGTGGACAAAGAAAATTTTTTTATATATAAATAGGCTTTATTTTCAAATTTATTCATTATGTCAGAAAGCAGAATAATTTAAGATAAAAATAAAGACCCCTAAAACTTAATATGCTTTCTTACTTTATTTTCTTTTTGTTCTTTTATTTTTTCCGTTTCATTTTCTTCTCTTGGGGTGGTATATTTAAATATTTATAAACCTATCTCCTATTTATATGTTATTTCAATTAAGAGAAATTTTTCTTGTAATACATCAGAAAAAACAGGAATTATTCTCATAACATATTCTATTTTTATCAGTGGCTAGGTGCACATATGTCAAAAATTTTAGGAAATATAACGAACATTATATATAATAAATAATATGAAATAAATAATTAGATTATTTCGTGCTTTTTTTTTTTTTGTGGTAAGATTTGACTTATAAATTTTTCTACAGAAGTATTCCAACGCTCCCATTATATAATATAACAATATAATTTCTATAATATCATTTGTTAACATCTTTACTAATGTCCTTATTTTGAAATTTAAACAATTGCCCATCATTATAAACAGTCTTCCACATTCATCAGGTTATAAGGCTTAACTTTATTTTTAAACCACAGTTCTAATGAGTCAGTCAGTTACAGAAAAAAGATAGTCTAAGAACTCAATTAAGCAATTAACTTTAAAAAAAATGCCCTTCTTGAAAAATTTACTCCTAAAGAAAACAAACCTCAGCATAAGGCACATACACAAAAAGAAATACACCGTGTCCGAAAAAGAATGTACCCTTTTTCTTTATTTTTTTCTTGATACTCAGTGTGTAGAGCAGTGATTCCCAAAGTGGACTAAATAGGCCCCTAGGGGTCCACGCCAGCGAAAAAGTAATTTGGGGGTCCATAACATTTAAATGGGGGTCTATGATAGTGACTCTCATTAAACTGTGACTTTAATTGTAAAATTTAATTAAGTGAAAACCCAATTTTACCAATATGACTGATTTATTTACTAAATTTAGGGAGGATAATTTGTGGTTATTAGGTGACAGCATACATTTTATCAAGACAAGGACAATTTCAGCATTTCTTCCCAGAATTAATCAAAAGAAGTATAATATTGGAAGTCGCGAATTTTCTCAATTTGTCACAGACAATCTGTCAGGACATTTTAACCTACGTTCAACATTTAAAAGCCCTTTACTCAGATTTTGAAACTAGGTTTGAGATTGCTTTTTTATAGTAATAAAACCACAGTAGACAATGAATTCATATAGTCCCATTGAAAAAAAATATGTCATATTAAAATAGGAGCTGATCTGAATAGGCCCTAAACGAAAATCTTAAAATAAAGTTTAGAAACGGATTTCAGCAATTTTTGTTTTAAGAAACCTATTATTTGTTACGAATTATGAGTATCGAGAAAAAACTTTTTACTGAGTGGGAGTTTCAGTAAGTTTGCCAATCTCAACGGGAAAAAAACCTGGCCATTTACTAACAAAGGAGATTTAGTGTTAAACCTGACTAGACTGATATTAAATGTTGTAAATTAGTTATTGAAGTATCAGATTCATTTCCCTCATTAAACGCATTTGTTTGTTGTTCAGTTATTTTATGTTTTATTTTAATTTTAATTCAATTCATTAACATGTGTTTCTTAAATTTTAAATGCTATACTTCACTACAATTAGAAATTTAATTTTTTTAACGTAAGTAGTATTATCAGCTGTCAAAAAGACATTTAAATTGATAAATTTGCAAAAATTCAATATTAAATAAGCAGTTGTCTAGTTTTATTGTGCCTAACGTTTGTACCATGACTTAAACAGTACCTTGTTTGTTAGACAATTAAACACAAAATGCAATGTAATTTAAATAAATACTCATATACCATGAATATGTAAAAGAAATGACCTTTATATATATATATATATATATATATATATATATATATATATAAACATTGAGTTGTGAAATCTGATCAATAGTTTCGTTAATGAAAACTTATTTTTCCATAAATAGGAAACGTATTTGTTAAATATTTAGTATTTTTTGTATTATCTATTGTTATTTTGTATTCTTAATGATTAATAAGGATGGCATTTCTAAAAATAAACAATTAATTTTCAATTTTTTACGAAGTTACGTAAGCATCATTTAAGATTAAAATTTTGATTATTTCAAGATGTCAATGTGAAATTTAAATGTAATATAAATTTGAAATATGATAAGAAATTAGATGCGAATTAATATAATACGTTTCAACAATTTTATATGCTATAACTAAAGCTTTAAATTGCAATACAAACATTTACAATGTATACATTTCATTTAAATGCGAATTTATTGGAAGACTTTTCTGCTCAAGAATATAGGAATAGTTTGCCTGATATAGATGGACTCCGCTATACAACGGTTAGAAATTCAAGCAGAAAATTTCATTTATTTCTGATTGATTCTCTATTAGGTGGTGTGGAAATATATAACACTGAAATATTCCCACCCGCGTTCTCTACTAAAATAATACTACAATAACGATTGGTGCTGATTAGTCAAGGTCAAGCGCAATAATTAGTGCTTGCATATGCACCAACTCGTTCACCCAAGGAAGGGACTTGTGGCAGATGCAGTCTACAAAGATAACATTCTGTATTTATAATAACATCAACAACACAACGAGCCAAGTCACCTTGTCGAAACATATAACCTCCCCTAAGATTATCATCTCCCCGTCTACCGTTAACTGTTTCTGGACGTGTAGTCGGATTAGAGAATTCAAGAGACATAGTTGCAAATCACTATATTTATTGATACTTATTAATCAAGGAAGGTTACAAACACATGGTTCAAATTTAAGAACAATAAAACACAGTGGAGTATGAGAAGCAGTTACTACTAGCGGAACTACGGAATCGGGACTGAATCCACGAAAGATCAACACGTACAATTACAGCTAACACACGTACACGTATTCACAAATTTCTAAATCACTAACCTTATCCTTGTAGCTTCGGCAGGTCCGTCGTGGTGAAGAAGTTATTACTGGCTGGATCGGATAATGGCTAAGGATCTACACTCGACTTTCCAATTTCAATCTTCAGCTCTCCGGTGTAGCACGTCGCGTCACTACTAACCAATACTGTCAACAACTGCGTGTTGATTTACCGATGCTTCAATTCATTTGACTTCAAAAAATCTAACTCTTCACTTTACTACCTCTCCTGTTAACTCGCGAAATCCGAACTTATATAATATTTCTCATTTGCATAAATCACGCTTTGGCTCCCAGTGAAGATTGGTTGAAATAAATAAAACTTTAAAGAATTATTGAGGAGGTTTGTGAAAACCGTACAGATCCGTCACAACCTGATGCGCTTTTTTAAAAAATTATTACGTATAGTATCTAGCCCATTTTTAATGAATGAAAAACAAAAACCAACACACGTTGTGAAATTTGGACATGATTTAGGCTTCAGAGGATGCTGCTGCTGTCATGGAATGTATTGAAACGGACTCTTAAGCTTTTTAATGACGAATCTCTCATCAGCACAGAAGAGCAAGCTTACGGAAAAGAAAATGAAATTTAAAAAAAATATGCAAACAGAAAACAATTTCTCATAGAATAATCTTGAAGTTTTATGATATTATGCATAAAAAAAAGAAGTGAAATTATTTTAAATTTCTTTTAATTTAAGAAAATAATTAAAGATCTTTAGGCTCTCTCAACTTTTTTCATACTATATTATTTGAATTAAATAAAGATAGATGCTTTGTAATTTCTATACATAACCTAAAACAAAATCATTATTATTATCGTCATCATTATTTGCTGTACTTGAATTTAACAAATAGTAAAAAATAGTGCCGAAATAAATTGGGATGACTGAAGTCGCATGATACCAATTACCTCAGCGATAACATGATTTCATCTTAAGAGCTCAAATTGAAAAGGTTGTATTGTCATTGGCGCCTGGCGTTTTACTTTACTGCAATTTGATTGGAAAATATTCCACCCGTTTTACCCGCTTGGCGACATTGTCTTTAAAAAAGTGAAAATGTTGCCATATTTGAAAAAAAGTACAGGAATGTTTCCCCTTCAATTTAGGTTTATTCAAAATTTCAATTTCAAAATAGTTTCAAATTTTTCGGGTAAAATTTTGAAGAAAAACGCGGTTTCGGTTTATGCATGGATCGGATTACATTCGGAAATATACTGTATGTACTTTCTAAAGCGATTTTATCTACTTTTATCTTTGAAACGTCTCCCCAATTTAAAAACAGTTCCCTAAAAACAAAAGAAAAATTCTTTAAATTTTATTATTTCTGTTTAACAAATCACTGTGTGTCTAATCAACTTAATTAACATACTTTATAAAGTTCCCCAGAACATTTATCTCAAACAACTGAATTGAAAACTTTCCCTCAAAATATCATCTTTTTCTGTCGTAATTAATGGAAGTATTGAAATTGTAATGACTATCAAATTATTTACATTTATATTCGAAATGCGAATTAAATTTCGAAAAAGATAACGATATTGATAATAAAGAAAAATTTACATTCTTTGAACTTTGCTAGCGAAATATAATGCAAGATTATGTGTGTAAGAATTAATACAATAAGGTTTTAGAGTATTGTTACGTATTACTTCATTTATGTAAAAGTAATTTATTTCATAATTTTTTTAAGAAAAAGGATGAAAGGAATCACAACTTCGTTATCGCGTAGAACGGAATATAATGTTTGTCATCTCCTAGTTAATCAAAGAAATCTTTCAAACGAACATAATATACGTAAAAAAGATTCCCCGCAATGTGATCTCCATTATCGCTTGCTTTTTTACTCATATATAGATAAGCTATTTAATAAGGCTATTGCATGTATAATTTTTTTACGACCGAGTATAGATAAAAAGTAATAAAATAAGGGGTATATGAGAAACCGAAACTTTAATTTAGAAAAATAATCAAAAAACCAAAACTTCCATTCCATCAAATTTGAGAATTTTTTTAAAAAAAAAAGCAGCATCAAAGCTGTGATTGATACGTAGGTATAATTTTCAAATCCGCATATTATTTACCCTCCAACCACAAGAACTTGATCGCATTAACTTTTTGAATCGACTTTAATAAGAAATAGATGCATTTGATTATATTTTTACATGTTCGGTATATCTGAATTTTAATCAAGAAATTTGCATTCACTGATAGGAATGGTTAGTTATCTTTTTCAGCGGAACATTACGAGAAGAAACTGGAATTTAAATTCGTTATCTTCTTCTCTACTGAAAAGACAAAAATATATGAAAAAAAGAAGAAAAAAGAATTAAAATAAAAAAATTCTAGACGAAAGGAGAGAGAACATTCTGGCAGATAGCCAAAGACTAGCTTCTTTTACCTCGTTCATTCTAGCTAAAGTCAATATTGAAGCTCATAAGGACTTTAATGACGAGAAAAATGAGGATTTTTGGAAATTTAGCCGAAATATTTCATCCTTATATTGAGGATGGCACTTTGATATTAAGTGGCGAGAGAGAAAGAAAAAAAAGTGAGCTCCATTTTTGATCAATTTTCTCATCACTAAAAGATTTTTTCCTTAAGTGTTGTCAAGATTTTTCTTGTCTTTCCTGTGGTGTTTATTCTTTCAATGAAGTTAAAAGAATGAGGTTTGGTCATTTGACAACATCATTTATATCGTATAATGAGCAATAGATTCTATCTTTTCATATAAACGCGTTTTATGTGACACAGAGTTTTAAGTAAGTCTGCATATATAGATTTTTTTAGCTTTTTGGCATGAAGAATGAGAAAGTATTTTGTAGACAACGCTATCTAAAAGAAGTTTTAAAAACGTTCGAATAAAAAATAAAACTTCCCTTCTCATTTTGAAAGGCATTGATAAAATTTTTGTTAGTGCTAGAAAGGGAAAAAATCTATGATTTTTCTTCTTATATAGAGAGCAAAATTTTTAAGTCATGCTACTTATTATTTGTAATATTATATTAAAATTGGTTATATAAAATTAAGTCTCTCCTCTCAACAATTTATGCTTCTTTCTTTTGCTGTGTTAAAATTTACCAGCATATTACAGATTAGGCATGTAAATTATGTGCTTTAGTTTGTTCAAAAATTTAAATTTTTAAGCCAATCTGATTATTTTGGATTAACATTCCATATATCTGAAGTATTACGTGAATTTACATATAACGCGAACCTATACTTTCAAACAGCCTTTTTTAATTTTTAGATATATATAATCGTTCGCCTAACCGTATAAAGTACGCCTTTTTTTCAACCCCTTCTATTAGCTCAGTCTCCCTATATATATATATTCATATTTATATTTATTTATACATGTATATCTTGTTCAAATTTTCGATCGTTAATAAAATACTTTCTATTCCCCAATCAAGTTCAAATAAATATTCTTAAACTTTTAGTGGTTGGCACTTGACACTAATATAGTTTTTTAATTACCGGCTTTCAACGCCAACTTAGATTCGTCTTCATTGTTGTAACAATGTAATTGTTAAAACAATGACAAAAGTTGACGTCGAAAACAGGTTTTTTAGGCCAAACTAGCCAAACCAGGTGTGCATTGTTACAACAATGCAGAGAAATCATGCTTTTTTTCAATTCTTACTACTAGTTCACTTTCTCCCTATATATATATATATATATATATATATATATATATATATATATATATATATATTGTTTAAATTTTCAATCGTTAATAAAATACTTTCTATTCATCCATTCAAAGTAGGAATTGACTTAAAACTTTTTTTATATTACTTGTTACGAAGAAACCTGCAATGAACTCATGCAATGCCCTCATCTTTAAAGTCATTTATTCAAAGTATTATACCAGGCTGTTAAACAATGGTATACTTCTGAAACCACAATTCTAAAATGCGCGAAAAGAGCTGTTTGAAGATGTAGATGTTAGAAGGTGAAAAACATTGACTAAAGAAAGCCAAATATGTCGTGCAAGTCTAGAAATAGTGTGTAAATGGATAATAAAAGCATGTAATGAGAAATTGAACCTGACATAATTCAAAAGTCATTTAAAAATATAGTAAATCAAACTATCTAGATGGTAAGAAAAATGATTATTTGTTTATGGATTATAGTAACCGTGATGGTGAAGATGAAACACAATTCGATGATGTGCCTGAAAATATAACGGAAGATACAATTATATATGACGAACTTTTTATGTTATCTAATTGAACAAGTTTATAGGGTATGTCATTTTTATTAAATAAACAGTACTTAGACATATGCAGAAATATATTTTTTTTTGTATGCTCATCTCCTTATTTTTAAGTCGATCCATTTTTATATCCGCTGTATAATACACACCCATATAAATTTCGATCTTATTTTTTCTGCTAAGAGTGAGCGTTATACGTCTGATTATAAGGTATCTAATTAGTGATTCTATATAATTTTATATTTATGAATTGCTTTCTTTAAAGTTATTCATAAACACAATTGCCAAAATTTTTTTATTTATACATTAAAGTATAAGCATATATATATATATATATATATATAATCCTTTAAAATTTTTAAAATTTTTCATTTTTTTAAAAAATTTAAAAGTTGAAATTTTTTTTACAAATTTTTTTTTAATTATAAAGTTTTTTATTTTCAGTATAAAATATTTCTAAAATGTTAAAAAAAATATTTATCAGAGAATTAAAAGATTTAGTCATTATTATACTCTTAAAGTATTATTAAATTTTCCAAAGTTAATCTTAAAAAGATTACCCAATACACATTTTCTACAAAAGTTTTTCATTTGTCTTTGAAAGACATATTAATAAAACTAATATGTCTATGTATCTTTCTTCCCCAATTTCTGTTTAAAGTGGCCTTCGTTACTTGACCAATGCGTAAAATTATGAAGTTTGTCACAATTATAGTATCAACTAAAATTTTTGATCATTTAAAATTTATTTTTGATATTATGTTTATGACTATTAATTTCGTATTGTGTTTTTTTTATTTGTTTCAATTCCTTTATTTTTCCAAATTTTTCTTATAAAAGACTTCCAATTCTTCTTATAGAAAAATATCATATTAAATGTAAGTTCTAAATACAATATTTTATCGAATATAAAATACAGAATCTAATGAAAACAGTGAATTATCAGACAAAAAAGAGTTCTGTCAAAAAAATAAACACAAAATACTATCACAATTATATCTTTTTTTTTGTGTGTATCAAAACCGACATAAACTTTACTAACATTCAGTATAGTGATACGAAAAACACAAGGATATCTGTTTCGCGTGTTCCAAGAGATTTACAGAATACTTTTCTCTAAGAATCCTTTCGAATTCGAATCCTTCTAAAATTCCATCAAACATACTTTTTTACATTCAGAGAGACAGATCTATTCCCTGAAAACAAAAGGGAAAAAAAGTTAAAAAAAAAGATTCTTTAATTCCCCCCTCCCCCCGTTTCGAACCATCATTGCATCGTTTGCCAAAAAGAAACGTTCGAGTTGACCACTTTTCGCTTCAATCGATTCCAAGTCTCTCCATCGATATACTTAGAGCTCCCCTCCTCCTCCCCACCTCTCACTAACTAGGCAGAACGAATAGGATGAGAAAAAGACTTTTAAAGCGCGGCAACCGCTTAAATTCTTTTTCGAACGGATTTTCGCAACGGTTGCAGGTGAAATTAATCACGCAGTACCAATTTTTCCCATGACCCCCCTTCTTCCTTTATTACTTTTTTTTTATTTCAACGTTTTTCGTAGATCGATTACGAATTTATTTTAATGCGTGTTCATAAAAGTGGCCATTATATTTAAAAGCTATAATATGTATCGACCACTTAATTCCCACCATTGAGGTTTCGATTTGACAATGATGCTGTGCTGGGATGTGAAAAGTGGAGAAAAAAAATTAATAGCTAAATATTTTCCACTGGCTTTTACAAGGATTGACTTGTTTACGTATATCGGGCTTTTGTTTTTATCTTCGGCATAATTTTGGAGCTTCTAAAAGTTGATGCCCAGAAAAAAAAACAAATAATAAAGACACTTTATTTGATAAGTGGAAAACTGAAAGTCTTCCCTCTCAATTTGTTTTATAGGAGAAATTACATAATGTTCTGGTATTGAACATGTGAAAATATTGAATGGTTTTGCAATAATGATAAGCATAACAAGCACGCTCCTTTCATTGAAAGTGATGGTCGTTTCTTGTGAATAATTATTGGATTTTAGGGCTTTTTTTTAACTACCCGATTCGTTGATTATATTCACAATTTAGATTAAGGATGCTTGATAAAAGATCTCACGTTTGGATTTTTTTCGCAGTCAAATAGCATGATTAATTCTGAGTAAAAAATCCAAATATGTGATCTTTTTTGTAAAGCATTCTTCGCATAAATTGCTGAGATGAACGAAGAATAAAATTATTTTTTAAAAAAAACTCTGAAGATGTTAGGTTTAAGTTGTTATCATTACTAAAAATGAAAGTGGTGCTAGATTTCAACAAAATTTATTTACAACCATTTTGACTTTTATTTTCTTCTTGAAAGACCTCTTACTTGGTTGATGGGGGGGGGGGGTACTACTTTTAAATTCCTGATAGAAAATAAACTGGAATTCTAGGAAACACATTGAAACAAAACGAATAAGTTTCTTACGTCTAGTTAAACGAAAAGAAACCACGAGTAAGACACTCTTATTTTTTTTAATTTCTCAAAACTATTTCTTGCAATGAGTGTTGGTCGCATTATCATTTCCCCCCAAAAGATTTTTTGTTATTAATGTCATATTAAATTTGCGCAATGTGTTGTTATACAACCTCTGACAATAAAGTTCGTGAATGAAGTCAGAACGGCCGATCTAGCCACAGTGGCGAAACAAAACGCTGCACATTCGTAGCGGCAGGTGTTGATCATCTGCTACCACCGTTGTATAGTTGAGCGTCGACTTGTTTTACAAAGTGCTTGGGTTTAGTGCATTGATTCTTAACTGAGAACAGGAAATTGAACGAACAAACGATCAATTTAAAGTTTTAATTTAAGCTTGGTAAGAAGCCGAAAGAAACTTATGCGATGCTGGTGCTTGTTCATGAAGATCAATCATTTTCCATGAAGTAAGTATACGAGTGGTTCACCCGTTTTCGAGAAGGCCGGGAAAGTATTTCTGACAAAACCCGTAGAGGAAGACCGGCAACTTCCGTCAGTGACGAAAACATTGAAACAGTGAGGAAATTAATCACGGAAGACCATTGATTAACTATGCGCATGATAGCTGATGAACTGCAGATTAAGGGTGAATCCGTGCGACAAATCGTTACCCAATATTTAGGGATGAGAAAAACGTGGGAGATACGTAAGGTATGAACCCTAGTACACACAACCAGGTTCATGGTTTTGTTCACGACAATGCTCACCCACATACAGCCAATATCATCAAACAGTTCCCGGTAAAAAAGGGGTGGGGTGTAAATTGAACATCTCCCATTCTCGCTAGATCTCAATCCTTCAGACTTCTTCCAATTCCCATGACTCAAACTCGCTTTGAAAGGAAAGAGATTTGACGATATTCCTAACATCCAACGAAACGTGACGAGGCTTTTGTACTCCATCCCAAAAGAGGACTTCTTGTAAAGTTTCCAGGTCATGTATAGCAGACGTCAGCGGTGCATAGTTATGGAAGGTGACTATTTTGAAGGACAGTAAGGTAATTTACTTTAATATTTCATCTACGTTAATGTTACAGGACTATTCACCGAACTTTATTGTCAGAGGCAATAAAGGGAATACGTGATTCTAAGGCATGGTAAAGTGTAACAACAATGTATCTGAGCTCGGAACCTTATTTTATTCGATGGGTTATGAAGTAACATGAGGATTATTGGTGACGGACCGCGTAATTTTGAGCCCCATCAAGTGATGAGAACGACACCTGAGCGGGCAACCTTTCGCCTAACTTCCTCCCAATGCCAACGGGAGGACATTTAGCCTCGTCAGATTTGAATGGGCGTTGTAATGTGGACATCCGGACTGTGATACAGTCCTCAGTCCCATTACCTGTTTGACTTTGATGTTGGGCAAGGCGATGGTGGGGTTTTTCATTCTGCTTAAAAGGAATCATGGCTATTGGCTGAGACGATGGCATCCGGGAGGCGTGGCGATGATACTTCATCTGAGTACAGTAGAGATGTATTTTTTGCATGAGGGAGAGCTTAGAGCTTGCTCTCTGATTGGTCGGTGGTAGAGTGATCATAGACTCCTATTGGCTGCCCTAGAGGCTGGGACTCGTCAGATTTAACGTGCATCAGCTCTTTTATACGACGGTCTTTCAGTGACACTAAATTTCGATTCCGTGATTCGACAATGACGGTCACTAGTTCGTGACCCTGACCACTCGGTTACCGCGGCCTCAGGAACCTTATTCGAAGAGCTTACAAATCACATCACGTGAGAATCTCATTAAGGCTATTATCGCTTAATGTTAAAGAATAAGATCTTAAATCAGACCTCTTAGAAAAAAGCTCAAATATCAATTGTTACATTCTGATTTTTTGCTATCATATAGAGAGAGCAGTGATTCCCAAATTGGTCTATATCGACCCCCAGAGGTTCTAAAAATCGTTAGCGGCTTAGAATCAAAGGCGGGGAAATTCGTTACATGGGGAAAATTGAGCATGATACTTCGACGGTTAGCGCAATTAAAGGTTCATGTATTTATTTAAAAGTTCTTATTCCGTTAAAACAAATTAATTATTAACTTCTTATTAATTTGCATTTTAATTTTTTAAACTTCGTTAATATTGGTTGTCAACAAACCATATTACTCTTAGTTTTTATTTGAGAATATAAGGTGCGGCTTAGATTCGAATAAATACAATAGTACGAATTTTTTGCTTCAAATGAGAAAAAATATAAATATTTTTTAATCGATCTTTGAAACATTTAAAGGAACTAAATTATTAAAATCGTTCTTAAAGAACACACGCACATAATAGGTATCGAATAAAGTGTATATTTTAAATATTGAGATTTGCCATAAGCAATAATTACAAGCATTCTATCTCTTGATATAATGCATTATTAATCATGTTATTGTGTAGTTCTTATAAATTACTATTTCTTAATTGTACTTTGGAATAATATTTAAAATCAATTCTAGATTAAAAAGGAAAAAAATGGAAATACCGATTTTTCCCCCCTTTAAAGGACATTCTAAAATGTATACAAGTTCTAAAAATTACATTTTTGAATTCATTGACACAATTTTTTTCAATTGATCAGCTAAATACTTAAAGAATTTTTATTAAATCTATGATGAAAATCATAGCAACTTTAAAAAGTTAACGTTGAACAAAGTGGCTACCAGCCCAATAAGCAAGACACAATAGCCAATAAGTTAGATCGTTTGGCTGTCAGAACTGAAATATGGCATCGAACGTTTTGGCACGTTTCACTGGTCACGCTCTTTGCGTTCAAAGAGCTGTTTCTCTGCCTTCCCCCTTTTTTTTATAAAAAAAAAATCATGTTACCACTTAAGGCCTATGAAGTTATGATAACAAATGAAGTCATACAGCGAAAAGATTTGTGGAACCATCTTTTTTTTTATTTTATTATTATTATTTTTTACTAACGTTTGCTCGGTGGAATTTTTATTCTAACGATTAATTATCATTTGACATATTTGAACATTATCTAAAAATCGTTGCATCGCTAATACTTTTTGCTCTTATTTGATTTGCACTTTGAAACATTAATTCTAAGTTTATTGTCTTTTTTAATGTTTAGAATGTATAGGTGATTATTCATTTTTCATTAAAACGCGATTATAACTTCAATTTCTTGTTCTTTTCCGGAGAAAACTAATAACTAAGCAGTTTTGTAAATAAAAAAAATTTCATTCAAAATTTTTGTTAAGTGTATTAAAATTGAAAAGTGACTTTATATGTAAAGGAAATATATTGTAATTAATGAGCTTTTGGTTTGATTAATTTTCTATCGGGCCTGAAATATTCAGTGAAACTACTTTGAGTAAGGTATACTGAATTTTTCTCAACACTTTCTAATTTAAGTCACGTTAATTGTGCTTGTAAAATATTTTTTGAAGTCAATTTTAACTATAATAAAAAAAGAGAAATAGAAATTTGGTATTGTATGGGATGTGCCCTAAAAGTTTCCATACTGACCTTTGTCCTACAAAAACAACAAACTTTAAAACTATTATTTTTAGGGTATTGGTGAAAGGTACTTCTTCAAATTGTGCGACAATGGGCTATCCGCTCGAACTCGGGGTTTCTTCCAACCATTCAGATAGGCATCTTTAGCTAGAACAACTCCCTTCCAAACATAATTGTCACTACTAAATATTACATGAATAGGAGGTTGTGGACGTTACTTGAGAATTGGAAGGAAAAGCGGATTTCTCATTGGCGAGTTTCAGAGCTTGCCTCTTATTTCGGATTAGTAAAAGTTTAGTCTTGCCGTTTAGTTTGTCTTGTTCGCGTATCGAGTACTCAGTTCTGGTGTTTAAGTTAATAAAAGTAAATTATTGTGAATACCTATTTGTAATAATTTCATGTCCGATTTAATGGCTTCTCAATCCATACTGCGTTCAGAACCCCCCCCCCCCCCGGGAACCCCAACACAACCAGCGAGATCTTAACTTCAACCATTACGAGGAGGAGGTATGTGACAAAGTCGAAAAATATTACATACTTACGTGTTAAAAATGTACGTCTCTTTCTCGAGTGAAGATAAGCGTCGCATTATTCAGCTATTTGAAGGCCTTTGGCGACGGACCTCGCAATTTTGAACCATGGTCAAGTGACGAGAACGACACCTGAACTGGCACCATTCTCCTAACCTCCACACCACACCAACGGGAGGGTGTTTGAGCTTCCACACATTTAACGTGCATCGGCCCCCTCTGTACGGCGGTTCTTCAGTGGTACTTGGTTCGAACTCATGACACACCTGCCACGAGTCTGTTACCTTGACCACTAGGATACCGGGGCCACGTCTCTTTCTCGAAGGCAAAGATCAAATCATTTGCGGATAATATTTCTTTCGGTGATTTTTAGATATCATCTAGTCTTAGATTATCTTCATAAGCTGCTTGTTCATTTAATATCCCCCCATCCCCTCGAAAAGAGAGAAGGAGGTGTCAGAGGAACGAAATGGACAAAGATTTACCGGGACGAGTTGAAAACCAAAACACTTCAAGCATGTTTATGCTTTCAATACTTACATAACGACCCTTTCTGCCCCAAATCGTACACGGTAAAGTTATAAGAATAAGGGCCCTTAACGACGGGCTCTAGAAGGGATTCCCTTTCCTTCCAAGTCATTTAACGCCTTCAAAGCGCAGGTCTCATGAAGAGGATGGGCATTTCAAATCACCCTATTTCAAAGACTCGAGATAATCATGGACGAACCACCATGTGATATCCGTCAGGAATACCTCACGCCTATGTCACGATTCGGAAATAACGTTTCGTAACAGCTTAACTTAGCATTTTGATTTATTATTTATTCCATAGAGTTAATCTAATATATTTCCGATAATGCCTAGAAATGGAAAAATGACTACGGCGCACGCTTCAACCAAATCCGCCTTCTCAACTTGAGACTGTCTATAACGTCAACGGAAAGCGTTCCAATCGACGTTCAATCCTATTGGAAACGTATACATCAATTGCAGTAATGGATAGAAAGTAACTTTCTCTAGGTACCGCTCAGAAAGGTTATCAAACATCAAAAAGACTTTTCTCCCTCTATGGACGGGTATGCGGCTACCCTTTCTACAGCAAATTCCAAAGAACAACGACTAGGATATAATAAAAAGGGGTTTGTTATATACTAGCCATTACCCCACTGCTTAGCTGGATATTTCATGATATCAAGTTTCAGCGGATCTATACTCAACAAAAGAAGCACGTCAAATTTCAAGTCTGTAGGACTAATATTTCAAAAGCAGGAGTTTTTATTTTGTGAGTTCGACCTATTTGAAGTCGCTCCTTCACCATCTTGCCTACCTAAGGGTGTGAGGGGAAACAAAGTATCACCAGAAACTTCCATAATAATTCTTATTTTATTCCTATTCAAACACACTAATCAAACACAAGTGAAACTATAAGAGGATACCGTAGTAGTGATATATAAAGAGAGCAATCTATTCTAAGTAAACAAGTGCAAGTGATCTGTTTAATTAAATCTAATTCAATCTATCTTAGATTCTTAAACCTTAATCCACTAATTTATTATAGTAGCAAACTCCTTCATTAACTCACGTTGTGATAATGAAATAAATCCCTACGTATCACCGCAACAGTTCCCCTGCTCCTTCTATCTTACATTTACAAAACCTTTTGACTTTATATAGTCAAACTAATTTACATATCAAGGTTTCTTCTTGAGGGATGGCAGTGAATTAACGCGAAAGCAAGCCCCAAAGTTTCCCCAAGAGGATTAATCATAAAGTCGCGTATAGATCCGTCACAATTTTTCAACACCTTAAACCCTTCTTGGGAGTGGATTAACGAAAAACTCGTTCTTAGCGGATATCTACTCAACAAAAGAAACATGCTCATCAAATTTCAAATCTTTAGGTCTAATAGTTCAAAATCTGAATTTTTTATCTGTAACGTCCCCTTAATCTCGCTTGGGAGTTAATTCAGCAAAACCTGTTCTTAGCGGATCTCATCTCATCAAAGGAAACATTAATACCGAATTTCAATTTTGTAGGTCTAATAGTTCTGGTGATCTTGTGAGGAGTGACTGTGAGTGAGTGTCCCTTTTCTTCTTCAGATATATATAAATATATGTACATAATATGGAGAACTTTTTATAAATACTTTCGTTTTAGAGTACGGGTCAAAGAAATTTGGATACCAATGGTCTTTACGGCCTATCTTGAGACCGGTAAGTTGGTGGCTGAAATTAAACTCTCATTCCAAATCAACAGTTCGCACTAAAATTTTATAGTATTGTTGTACAGTCGTGTTGAAACCAAAAACCTCAGTTGTTCGCTTCTAATAATGCAACAAACTATTAAATAAGCTCTTTGTATTAAGTGCCATCAATAGTTGATTAAAAAATAGAGGTTAATATAAACACAAATTTTTCCATTTTGAGAAATGATTTTTCCTTATTTCACGACAAAATTCAAACTTTAAGTAGTTCAAAACCTAAGGAGTGTTCAATCCAAAAATCAAATCTGCTTATCCACCTTCATTTGAAAGACCTACATCCTTTACCGAATCATAAATTCATTCATAAACGTGAATTATTATGAAAATTTCAGTCTCTCGATACAGTGAAACGTGTAGCGGGAAAACGTATTTAGTTCGATTAATTTGAAATTACTAATTGATTTTGTCGGATGCTTGTTGGGTAATATTAAATTGTGATGAAACATGCTCTTTTGATTATTGATGCATATTATCATTGTTAACATAGGAAGCATCCATCATAAATGCTGTATTTGATGTATTGCATTTACAATGAAATATTTGTAATTTAATGTTAATGGGTAAATTGAAGGGAAATTTAATCATATTACACACAACTCTCAGGTAAATTTAATCACAGCAATATATATGGTTATATTCATTATTTGTATTATAGAAATTCAGTTTGTTGCATAAAGAAATTTATTGCACTTGAATCTACGAAAATTAAAAATATTTTTTTATTTATTTATGCATTTTGTTCTCATATTAACTGAATTTTATTCATTTTTATTTTTGAAAAATATAATTCGATATTATTAAATTTTCTAAATAAGCTTTGATATTATATAGTGTAAGTATTTAAATTGGAATTTTAAATTGAATCTACGAAAATTCAAAATATTTTTTTGTGTTAACTTTTCTTTTTTTTTCCTTCTCATATTAGCTGAATTTCATTCATTTTTATTTTTGAAAAAATATTTGATATTATTAAATTTTCAAAGTAGGATTTAATATTACAGAGTTTAAATTAGAGAGTTTTAAATATTTGTAAGAGTGATATTCGTTTATAGCAATTTTATTTACAACTGAATTAAAAATTGAGCTTTTTTATGAGAAATGAAAGGTTTCAATGAAATTTATCAAAAATAGAACACTCTGAAAAATGAACTTCAATAGAATCTCTCTCATAACTCTGGATTAAAATTGTAATATTACTTCTCAAGCTAAAAGAGTAATATTAGGCATCTATTAAAATAAAGTAAAATAATGGTGAAAGTTTCAAATAAAACTTTGAAGAGTAAATAAATGATGATTTGTAAAACATATGTGCATTGAAACACGCCACGTATGCTGTTTTTCCCTCAGTAACATTCCAACAGAACTTTCCCTTATACCCAATATTTCCTGCATGCAAGTTCCAATCTATAAGAATTTTCAACCTCTCAAAAATAAAATAAGTTTCTGAGTTATTATTAATTTTAAGGAAACTAAATGAAAAGAAATTTATATAAATATTGAAACGTGCTACGTATATTGTATTCCCTGCAACAATACTCTCCTTGTGTTAAAGAATGTTTTACAGGCAAAGTTTGCTTCCCAGCATGAATTTGAAAAATAAGAATTTGTCAACCCAAGATGTGACCAGACTGGCGAGAATATGATATCGTCAAGGAACCATCGAGAAGTCTCTGGGATAGACCCTTCTGGAAATTTCCATGATGCTGCATGATAGACCTTTGAGACAAAGGTCGAGTTATTTCAGAAGAGAATTTTGCCGTGTGTGTTGACTGCGATAAAAGAGACACTTTATCTAAGTTCCTGCTAAAGGGGCTGAAAGTAAGTTGTTTCTGGAACGTTGTAAAGCTTGTTTATAAAGAGTGCGATTTGCACTAATGTAAATAATCTATTAAAATATTTCCATGTGTTTTTAAGTCGGTTTGTTTTCATGTAGTCACCTATTTGTCCTTGCCCATTAATAAATCGGTTTTCTTTCAAATAATTGGAGCCGTCTGCTGCTTTTCATTCATGCAAATTTGCAACAGTTTATTTTTGGAAAAGATTTATATTTTTTACTACTATCAAAAACAAAACTTATTATCTACGGTTAAAAAATTATAATTTAAAAAAAAATAAAAAAATTATACTTTATCATTTTTATTTACAATTATTTTAATACTAAGCTTGTGTATGATTTAAAATAAACAGTGATTATCAAATATTAATTCAATCGAGGAGAATTTTTCTCATTGAAGGATAATTAGATCAACAGGTGTCAAAAATTTTTTGAAGTTAGTTACATAAAACTCGCAGACAAAAGAATGATTTGAATTTCGGTAAATTTAACTTTTCTCATTTCGAAATTGATCAAGAGATGTATTAATGAATATTTGGTAAGTCTCAAAAAATCTTATAAATATTTAACAGGCATCTAAGTATTTCCACGTCCAAAGTAGCATATCCTAAATATTTCATTAAAATATTTCAAAAAAGAATTTTAATATTCAATAGAATATATAACGAATGTAGTATATAAAACTAGTAGAATAACTGTGAACGTATTGTTTAAATATTTCGATAATAATTAAATACTTTATTGTCATTAACGAAGTCTACGAAATTGTTGTTATTGGATTCTATTTCTCTTTTACTTTTATGGCTATTTATTAATTTTCGTAATTCTGATTGGTAACAGGTGCATTGCAGAATATCTTTGTCTCTACATTCTCATTTTAGCATAGAGTAGAAAGCCTATTATCCGATCGTTTATTATCCGGAGCGTCAAACATCCGAACCAAAGTCCGGATCCATTTTCGAACAGTGCAATGCTCAACATTTGTTTCCTGTGAAGCCAAAAGTGACGGGAAAACCAAAGGTGAGGGATTGAAATTTGGGGAATTTCAGTTGTGTGGTTTAGTTAACATCAGCGTGGAATATTAGGTCAGTTTGTTTCCAAGTGAGAGGGTGTATACGTGCTCTTTTGTTGAGTTTTGTTGATGTAGAAATCTGGATGGCATGCGATGCAGAAGGCTGGAGATTTCAAATGCTAAATGATGACGAGATAGTGACTTCCGTGCGAAAAGAATCCGACCCAGTCGACGATGAAACAGATGAAGACGAGGACAACAACAACTGAAGTAGCAAATGCTGACGCGTTTCTGCGTTAGAGACAGCTATGGAGTGGTACGAACAACAATCAGAGTGTTGTCCTACTCAACTACAGCTGCTAAAGAGAATCAGATACCTTTCATTGAAAGAACGATTATGTAAAATGGTACAACGAAAATTAAGTGATAATTTTTCACAATGAAGGTAAAATTGCTCCATTTTGCACCTATTTTGCTTTCTCTTCAAGCACGTTTCCCGCATAGGATGATTTTCACTATTTGTTTAGTGTCCGGTTTCATATACTGCATCGATCACATTCAGTTTTCGATTATCCGAACAATCACGTATCCGAACGGTGTCCGGTCCCAATTGATTCGGATAAACGACGTTCTACTGTATTTATAAAATGAAGGACATGAACATTTGTCTGCGGTGGCTTAGAGGTAGCGTACACCCTTCGTAAGCCCAAGGTTAAGGGTTTGACCCCGGCTGGATTCGATAGATTTTCTGGATGCAAAAATCGTAGGCACGCATGTCATATGATTATGTGGCATGTAAAAGATCCCTTGAGTATCAATTTGTGGCTCTGGTACTCTCGGCAAAATTAAATCACGTCAATATTCAGCATCCAACGAGAGCTTGAATTAAATTAATTCAAGCGTCCAAATGTTTTGTAGACCCGCCACTAGATGGTGCCACCACTGAAATGGATCTCCCATTTGGGGACTTGCCGTGTCTGCAAAAGCTTAATTGCTAATATGTAATCCATTGGGAAAAAATAACAAGAAATATTTTCATTACTGTTGCAAAAACAACGTTCAATTTACATGTTTAACACAATAAAATGAATTATTTTCTTTTTTTTTTTTTAAATTTTCTAACGTGTTTTAAGTACAATATTTCTACGAAACGAAATTAATAAAATTTGGTGTAAAACACTTAGAATTAATTTTGCAAGTTTTCTACCTTAATATATATAAAAGTCGTTTTTACTATAAATTTATTTATAGATATTTAGTAGTATACCTCAATTATATCTAAATTATAGTTTTATTAATTTGTGCGGTTTTTATACAGAAATATCAATGTACATCTTTTTCTACCGTTTTAAAATGTTACGGAATAAACATAAATACCTTATAACATTACGATATATTAAAAATGATATAAAATGTTACGTAAACAACTACAGTGTTTCTCATAATAATTCGTACACTTTAAAAAGCTGTAGAAATCTCACATTAGCTTATATATATATGATTAAAATTCGAATGTATAGTCCAATTTCGTTTCGCATGTTCCCTATCAAGTGGAATTAATTTAATTTTTTAAACACTTGCTCAATTTATTTTCAAAACAATTAAAATGCTGAAAGGTGGAGGAAAAACGTATCACAAAAGTTACAATGTGAAAATATTCTTTATTACTTCTTTTCAATTCTCCGTTGTTGTGATATAAAATATCGTTTGCTGAAATCTTTACTTGTTTTCCTTAAAATATTCTATTATTTTATTATATTTTATACTAGCTAAAATGGCTCGTAGTCGTAGAGAGACAACTAAAATCACTCGAAAATTGTGATTATTTTTCCCTTTAATCAAGGTAAATCAGCTCGAACATTAGGAAATTAATAAATGTTCTTCATTTGAATGTTCAGTATGTGATGAAGCATTTTAAAAGAAGAAAATAAAATCGAAAACAAGTTAAGAAAAGGACATCCAAGAAAGTTAACTCTACATGATCAGCGATTTTTTTGTGAGAAAATTTATCAAAAATCAACGTTTGAGTTCTACAAAAGTTTCTACTGAATTAGCTAAAAGATTTTTTACCTCATCTGAAACTGTTCGAAGAGTACTCAGTACGAAGAAAAAAAATTATGAGCGAAAAATAGGGGGGGGGACCTATACTTTCCTTTGCTAAACCCCTGATAAACAAGTCTGAAACGCATCGAAATAAAATCCTATTTGCAGATAAGAGATAATTCGAAATTTTGTTTTCCGAAGGACGTATAATAGTGTAGAAAAGAAGAAACGAGGAACTTAATACCAACAGGAATTAAGTTGGAACAGCGAAGCATGGAGGTGGAGGCGTTCTTGTGTGGGAGTATATGTCAGTTTCAGAAAATAGGTAGTTTGATATTTATTGATGGTATTTTGAATCATGATCTTTATTTAAATATTTTAAGGAACTATTCTAAGTTATCCGCTCAAAATTTGGGTATTGGAGACGACTTCATTTTTTTTTATCAGGATATTGACTACAAGTACACTGTTCTCAACGTACACATCTGGTATCCCTATAACTGCCCCAGGTTCTGAAAACATCACCTCAATCCCCTGGTAGATCATATTTAGACAGAACTTGAAGTTAGAGTAAGAAGACATGACATATAAAAACAAAATATGATCTAAGGTAAGGGTGAAATAGAGGGTAGAGTGTGTGAGTATGGGTAAAATAATCAGTGTTAAGAAAACTACTTCGTTAACAGACTGTTATTGTTACAATTACATAGATATTACATTTCGAATTTCTATATTGTATCAGGAAGAATATATGCAAAATCGTTACTAGTATTCTTCATGACGATCTTTGGGAGAATCTGTATTCAATCCCGATATGTCTGTCATCCATTTAATACGCTAATATTTTACAAATATAATTAAAAAAAAGACTAAATTATTTTTTTGAGTAGCACAGACTTAGGCTGTCGCTTCCTTTCAAATATACAACTGGTTAATTTATTAGTTAAAATTTAAATTTTACTAGAAACTATATGAGGAGTATTTATCACAAATCATGTAATTCTGATATATAGTCGTGACCAGTGGAAGCTATAAGTGACTGAGGGTTGTATTAGCGTCGAACTATAAGGCAACATGAGGGTTATTGGCAACGGACCTCGTGATTTTGTGCCACGGTCAATTACCAAGGACGACCTCTGTGACACTCCCTTCTCCAAACTTCTCACCATCACGCCAACGGGAAGACTGAGCTCAACAGATTTAACGTGCATCGAACCCCTCTACACGGTGGATCTTCAGCGGGACTAGAACACAAACCCGCGACACGCCGGCCACGAGTTCGTGACCATAACCATTTGGTTACCGTGACCCCATGGAAACGATAAGAGGAACTCGGGTTGGCGTTTTTTATCTCCTCTATTAACTTTTACGATGGAACTTCGAGAGCGTCCAATTTTTTTTATTATGTATTATCTATTTCTTTTCTTACACCTACTAAAAATGCAATAACATTACTATTTTTATTTTGGAAAATTATTTTTTCATGTAAACACACAACATTCGATAATTACTTCCTTAAATTCAGATTTCTTTTTCGATATTTTACTGTAAGCAAACTAATTAGAAATACAATAATTAAGGAATCAAAATAGTTTGGCTGTATTTCTTCCACGTGTTGCTCCCTTTCGTCATTTCATAATGTTCACATTCAGAATACAAAGTCGTTCAAACAGATATGCATAAAAATAAGAATGAGGTGAGCTAATTTTGAATGAAAAATTGAAGGAATATGGACAGAGAGATTTTTGGAGGATCTAAATCAACTGTGGATAAGCCGCGGCACGCGTGCCAAAGTGTGGCACGTCGGAGTGGTAGCAGTGGCACGTGAAGAATTATTGAAAAATTAAAAAATCTTAAAAGATAATAATAAATACATTTTTTATAATTTTATTGAAATGTGGTTGGCTTAGACAAAAAAAAAAACCTCGAAGTTTATTTTAAATGCACTTAATTAATTGAATTGCAGTAGAAAAGATTATCGCGTAGAGAATACTCCTATGTCGTTGTGTACACTGGCTTTCCAAATGAGGTGCACTTGCGAGATTTTAGAATTTGAGGGCGCGTGCCTTAAAATATCTGGATGAAAACAATGAACTGCCCAGTGAGTGCTTGTTACCCAAGAATGAAGACTGGCTATGCTATTTTGCTTTTTTTAGATTTATTATGAGAAATTTATGTAATTTAATCTTAAGACAGGGGAAAAATAGCATTTTTCATGCCCTAGTGTTGTTGGCATATTCAAGAACTAATCCTAGTATAGATAACTTCGCAAGAAAGCTACAAATTCAAAAGCTGCATTAAGCAAGTACTATCTGTTAATTAATTATTTGGAATTAAATGTTTAAGTTGCTCATTTTTATTTTATACCTAACCTTACTAATTTGAAGCTGTTAAAGTTGAAAAACAATAAAACCTAAGTTTGTATTTTTGTTTTAGTTATATTGTTTTTAATTTTCGCTATTTAGACTTGCATTAAAAAACGTGCCATTTGTGAAAAAATCCCAATATAAGTCTATAAATAACTTTTTTCACTTCTTCATATTTTTTTGTTGTTGGAAAAGTTGGTATAGTGGCCCACATAAAGTTTTATGATCAGATAGTGGCTTAAAAAGGTTGGTCACCTCTGATCTAAATGATCAATAATTTTCTGCATCATGAACAACCAATTAAACTAAATGCTTTGAATGACTTTACAGCCCATAAAAGGTGCGAAATATCCTAATGAATTGCTTAAATTTTAACCGTTATGCACTTAAATATTGGGAAATTTTTCATATGTTTAGTGCCAATTGTAAAAAATATACCTCGTTTAAAAGATAAACATTATTGCGTAACTTTATAACATATTTTGCGTAAAGATTTATAAATAGAATAAACGTTACATTGAATACAATACATTTAAAAAATCTATAGGATTTGAGCATAACTTTTCGGTTAAACAAAAACTGATAAGAACGCGAAAAAGAAATTCAACATAGAATTTTTAAAAACCCAAAAAAATTTCTGCCAAGGAAAAATTATAGGATTTTTGAGATAAAATTCAGCTGTTCAGAAAAATATATATACAACGTACTGGCATAGCCGCATCTGTGTTCTTCAAAATGTATTAGAATTTAACCTTAAGAAAAATGACGTTGAATTATTTCCATTGCAATTTACTCAACGTTATATGTTTATTTAGTCAAACAGAAAATAAATTGAAGTCTTTTAATATTTTCTCTTAGTAAAATATTCGTGCCGTGATAAATATTGACTCTTTGTAAAATATTCGCGTACAAAAATTTATATGTGATTACTACAGTTGTAAAGAACATACTTTTTGACAAGTTTTATCATTCTGATATAAGAACGGTAGAAACAAATGCTAATGTACATTATCCTTAACACATATTACAAATAAACTACTGGTATTATTAGGTCCTCGTATTAATTTCAGAGTCACTAGAGAAAGAAATAGCTTACACATGAGGCAATTAGATTCTCATTTGTGTTCTATTGATTTTTGGGGGATAATTTTTTCCTACTCACTCGGGGTTTGTTAAAACGGGCGTATACTATACACGTATCACTACTTTCATATTGCTCCATCTTCAATGAGCATGTAGAGGGCGCTTCTTAACCATCAACCCCCCGTGATGTCGGTCCATTTAGACTCAGAACACGTGCGGTGGCATCCAGTTCCGAATTTGCATGGAAGGAAATATGGCACCGCCAGATAGACCTTCCCTTCCCCCACGTTGGTGCACCCCTGTCTCTCATTCGAAACTACCCCCACCGAAACTCTCGCAAACGGTTCTTGTATTGATTGCTGAAACTCCCCCCTACCCCTTCCCAATGCCTTTGTGTTTCTTTGAGCATGCTATGCATATTAAAAAGTATCGATTTTTACCCGATGCCAAACCTACTCGAGTAAATTCAGTGTACTGTATTTGCACAAGAACATTACTACCAGAGGGGAAGGGGTGGACCTTCCACCCGCCCTCTGTTACGCGAGGGAGAGGAGACAACGGTTTTGGAACTTAACGTTCTTTTTCTGGAAGAGAGGTTAAAGGGTTAGAAGTTCCTTTCTGCCCTAGTGTTAAGACGTACTGGAGGTAAAAGTAGAATTTTTACAGTTGTTAAAGGGGGAAGGGTCGATTTGTATTTGTGTGTGCTTTGGTAAGTTTTCTTATGTGCATAAATGCATACCAGATGACCCAAAGACCCGACGGAGATATTGACACTGGATTTGGAGATGGTAGGGAAGTGTTTAGGGAAAAAGGGCATTGAAAAGTTTCCAAAGTAACGATTATTTCTTTTCCGCGTGCTTCGCATTAGGTGAAGTAAGATCATTGACTGGAAAAGAAATGGAATAAAGGAAAAGGGATATAGGGGAAAAAATACGGGGTAAGGTGGAAATGCTTAGGGATAAAATAAACCGACCTAATTTTGGTCAAGGGAGGGTTGGACAAAAAAATTCTTTTTCGATTTCGGTTCTTGAAAGTAATCAATGAAACGATTTTCTTTGACGAAGAAACTTGTTTTATGCGACCGAATAATTAGAATGGAGAAGTTCGGGACGCAGCTGATCGAAAGGAATTTGGGTTTGAGAGTTGGAAAACCAAACAGAGTTCTGATGGCTCCGAATGTTTTTGTTTGGGAGGTTGAAGAGAACTTCATTAACTGAAGTATTTCATAGTATAGTTCCGATGTGTTCGTAATTCTAAAAAGAAAATGTTTTGTAGATTTATTGAATCTTAGTAACATGAGCGTTCAGTTATGGTTTTAGCTTTTCAATTTTATAAGCAATTAACTAAAAAATGCGACTTCAATACTCTTTTTTTTAATAAATTTTTCATGAATGAATAATGCAATATAAATCTTTTCATAAATTTAGTTTTCTTGTTTTCATTATTTTTAATTTAATATAAGAACGAAATAAGATGTTGCAAAAGTTTATAAAAATCATAGTAATTATCATTTATAAATTATTTTCAAATATATGGCAAATAAATAATTTTTGAAATAATTTCTTAAAAAGAGGAACAAACGAGGTAGCGAGACACCAGCGAGCTAATAAGAAACCAAGTCACTATGTATAAAAAAGCTCTTATAAATTATGGTTTTTCATATAGATATATATATCTTGTTCAAATTTTAATCGTCAATAAAATACTTTCTATTCATCCATTCAAGTTCAAATACATTTTTTTAAACTTGTAGTGGATAACACTTGATGTTAATACAGTTTTTCCTAATATCAATTCATTAATTAAATTTAAAAATGAGTAAATAGTAACAAACAAAAATAATAGTCTAACAGCATATGTAAAAGGAAAATCTCTGGTTGTGTCCTTGTAGTGCAATGGATTTCTATTCCAAAGATCGTGGGTTCGAATCTCACCTGGGATAACCTAATTTCTGAGAATGTGATTTCTTTTTTACTATTCTATTTTATTGGAATAGTTAAATTTAATTGAAGAATAAATAGTAAGATACAAAAAAATTGTTTAGGAAAATCGATTTTTATTTTGTTCTCTTAATATTGTGATTCTGCATATGTATATACATATTTATATTAAATGTAACTATTTAATAAAAAGTAACTAAAATAAAATTTTCCTCTCTTTGTTGACTTAAGTATAGGAATTGACTTAAAATTTTTTTCACGTCACTTGTGTTATTTACTTCTTAAAAATTTTTTGTAGGAAATTCTCAAAAATAAAATATATTATAAAATACTAAAAAATTTTTTTTAAAGATATTGAAATGGAGTGAATGAGAGTTCATTAACGTAGCGTTTATAAAGTTACGTCGACCGGCTGGGTAGCGTAGTTGGCTTGTCGCTGGCCTTCTGCAACTGAGGTTGTGGGTTCGACCCCGGCCCAAGTCAGTGGATTTTCATGATGCAGAAAATCGACAGCGACCCTGTCATATGCTTATGCGGCATGTAAAGAATTCCTTGAGTGACCGTTTGGCTTGGGTGCTCTCGGCAAAAAATTACTAAGTACAATTTCGCATAGTCAGATCTCAGGTACCTCTCTCTGGGGAGGAAATTGGGCGTCAAATTTACTTGCGGCAATTGGTATCGCCTCTATGGTGCCGCACTAAAAAGTGATACCAGCTCATGGAAAATGTACTAGGTCTGCAAAGGTAAAAATACCGATCCGCAGCCCCATCAGAGAAAAAAATAAAATGAAGTAACATACATATATGGAGGCTATTGGTGACGAGCCTCGAAAATTTGAACCATGGTCAAGTGATGAGGACTACACCTGAACTGGCTTCCTCCTCCACAAACTAACACATCTCGACAACGTTAAGAATTTTGGTCCATGACAGATTTAAAGTGCTTCAGCCTTTCAATACGGTGGATCTGTAGTAACACTAGGGCTTGAACTCGTAATACGCCGTCGTAACTGTGACCACTAGGCTACCACGGCCTTATTGAAACGGAATATATAGTAATCCCAGTGGGTTGATTTATGAATGTTTTTCTGAGTAGTAAAAATTCATAATTTGATTCGTTGACTTGAATTAACATCAATCCATAAATATTCAAAAGAGTTTGGTCTCTACCTTCGCTCCTCTCAGCTACGAACGAGTGACGGGCATATGTCATGCCATGTGAAAATTGAGATTTTTCCCGATTTAACTCGAAGCAATCGTTATTTAATCTGAAGATCATTGATTCTCGTAGTATCAAGATATACAAACCCATAATTTCATTTGAACATCGTTTATCATGAAGCGCATTACTTAAATCACTGAGATGTGACTTTCTACATTTAATGAAGACAAAATCGGAACCATATCAATTATAAATGAGGTGTTAAAATTTTCAGGTCTATTTCATTGTTCTGTGGTCAAGTTAGAAAGAAAACTTATAAAATAAAGAAAATTTATTTAATAAAACGTTCACTTAAAATTTTCATTTCAAAAGGAATATTTTCAAGGAAGAGAGCAATAATTCAAAGAGAAAAGTCTTTAAATCATCTACAAGAAGTTTTAAGAAATATATCTCATTTCATCTTTTTGGGGATTGTGTTGATACAAAAATACTAATCATCAATCTGATTTATCGAATTATTTTAATTTAAAAAGAGTTAAAAATTTTGATTAATCTATTTTGTTTGTTTGGCAACATTATAAAAGAGCTATATTTCCAAATTATCTACAGCCGAAATCAGTCAAATGAAAATTGTGAATGATTTAATAAAGTGGTGGTTATTTCTATTAGAGAAAAAGAACATAAATTCCAAATATCGTCTTATTAATTTAAATATCTGTAGTAAAAACAGATTTCAATGTCACTCAGAAGCTGTTTAGTTTAAACTATTAATTTGGAAACAATCCCGAAGATCTTACTATTTTCAACGCACAAAATACTCATAATTTATCTTAAGGAAACTTCCATCATTGAAAGAGATTCAAAGAATTCCGATGTTAAAAATCTCTCAAAAATGATAATGATATTTCAAGAAATATTATCATTTTCTGTCAATACTGGTGGCTGTAGAGCAAGAGGGTCAAAATCGCGGGCCGCATGTGGTCTGGTCAATATATCGGCACACAACAATGGATAATCTTTAAAAAAGGCAACTGAGAAAAGTGAAGACTTACGCACTTTCCTGACGTGCAACATGTACAAATTTAGTTTAGATGATACTTCATCGTATCAAATTACGTTGAAAAAATTTAAATCTTAGAATAGAATTTGAAACAAGATTTAAATGATTTTAATTCTTTGGAAGACCAATTTTGTTTGTTTTCTCCAATTTTCTAAATAAATGTAGACTCAGTACCTAGCCATATGCAAATGGAGGTGACGAGATTCAGTGCGACTCAAATTTGAAGGCAAAATTCATTGAAGTGAGTGTGCCTGAATTTTACAAATATTTATCAGCCTCGTTTGAAAATATTCGAAAATTGGCATATGAAATTATTTTCAAGTTTGGAAGTACTTATCGGTGCGAGCTGTTATTTTTTGTTATGAAAGGAGATAAGTGCCCTGTTAGAAATAATATTATCAGTTTGTGACGGGTGCTTACGCGTTTCACTAACCTTCTCTCAATTCCTTTAAGATTGTATTTATTTTAACCAATCCCCGCTGAGAGCCAAAAGTGTGACTTATGCAAACAAGATAGTTTCGGGTTTAGCGAGTTCGAAAGAGATATAAAAGAGAGAAATGAAATGAAGAGATGAGGATGACTACGTGGTTTGATAGAGGAGATAACTACGAGGTTGATTAAGAAGGTGATTCGGAGAGATTAGTTTAACTAGTGAAGTTTGTTCGCCGGAGGAAGATTATAGAAAAAGGTTCATTAATTCGGTTCGGATGGAACTGAATATATCAAGGATTGAAGCCGCTCTTTAGATCCATCAAGTATTAAAGAATCCTGCCTTAAAAAGATATCAGGTCTGTTATTTTCATAAATTAGATATAAATGCGTAGTTTGATTGTATGCGTTATTCTCCGTAGTTTCAGTTAGTGTTCCGTCGTTCATAATTGAATTCTTATCTCACTCCACTGTAATTTGTTGTTCTTAAAGTTTGATTAATAATTGTGTATTTCTATAATAAGAAAGATTAATAAATAATATTGGTTTATTAATTAAGTAGTTGTTAATTATGAATCCAACATACCCGAATTTAGATAATGTGCAAAGGGGAGTTAATAATCATAGGGGTAGTGAGAGACTACGACAAGTTTTGAAAGTAATCCCTGCGAAAAGAATTTCTCCCGAAATAAGAAAGATAGTAGCAGAGAAGAGATGTGAAATATCGGGACGTAAATATTAAAAATATTTGTTGTTCTTTTATGTATGTGTTTAGTATAATGTATTTTTCGAAATAAACCTACGTTTCTCTACAAATATTGATATTTTTTGTGCCCCACTTAAAGTTAAACTTTGTTTGTTGGCCCACGTTGCGTTTGACACCCTTGGTGAAGAGAAAGTGACGCTTTTTGCGGGGAAAGACACCAAACTTTCACCCTAATACACGTGTTCTTCGTATAGCATAGAAACTAGATAGGTCACGTTCAACTGTCCATAAGATCTTACGAAATATCCGTTGATTTCACAAAGTTTAACTTCTGCAACGATCGAATCCACATGATTTTGACGCACGACTCCACTTTTCACTTCAATACATTACTCATGTTTAATTCAGTTCTGAAAGATATTGGAATATCCTCTGGACAGACTTACGTATTTTCATTTAGATTTAGACAATGCAGTGAATAATCCTGAAGAATTCGGGAACTAAAATCTGCGCTTTATCACAGACTTAAATCTATTCGTAAATTCATAAATACATTTAACATTTATGTTCAAAAGTTTTGAAGAATGTTTTATTTGTGGGCGAGCGAAAGCTAAAGCTGCAGTCAAATTTAAGAAAACTGTTTATTACCAGATGTGCGTGGCGTGTTTTTTTTAACAATAAGGAAATTTCCTGGAATTCTAAATAATTTTAAAAGCAAGCACATTAGTCAAGAGCCTTACATTAAATATAGAGGATATTTGTGGATAAAATAAGAAAAAAGAATTAAAAAAAATGGAAGATAACTGTATGTACAGAAACTTTTTTTAAAAAAAATAAAACACTAATTGTGTGAACTAACTAGGTATAGTTGAAACAGAATACGAGTTCCAACCAAGAAAATCGCATATTCCACATTCAGAGTTTTCCTCTTTCTCATGCTTCAATTTCCTATAAAATATTTTTTCCCATCGTAGAGAAAGATTTAAAATACAAGTACCTTATTACGATTGTATCGTCTTAAAAATTCTCACAACAATTATCCGTTTTTTTAAGGCAAGAGCTTTCCTTTTTATGATTCCATAGTTAATTTTACACATTTCTAAGCACACAGATTCGAAAATACAAATCTCCCTTCCAAAAAACGCAGATTGCCTTCGGGATCAATTTACTAGAGGCCGACTATTGTTTCAGGTTATTTTCGACCACACTCCATAAATTTTAAGGACTTCACAGAATCTACCCAACAGTTATTCTTATATATCCCCACCTATCGATATTATTGCAAAATTATCGATAACATTGCTTCTCCTTTTACCTATATTAATTCCTCGATACTTTTGACGATAGTTCTTCTACAAATAGCCACAAGTATCGCAAATATTGAATTATTGAATGTTACTTGACGTTCAAATTATTGATTGAACTGTCTACATTGTTGTTGACAGTTGACTTTTCTTGATATTTCAGTAACATTAGTAAATAGAAGTTTTTTAAATGATTTTACGTTAAAACTAGTTATAAATATCAAATTTCAAAAAAAAGAAATTTCGTATAAATTTATCCATATAATATATACTTCGGAAGTCCTAACAATAATCCAGTTACCTTTAATTTGTTGCATAAATTTTTAATTTTCCTTAAAAAATTCATACACATCTAGTAAAATGATTAACAATTCTAAATAATACATTTTATCTATGGATACCATTTTCCCTATAATGTTAAAATAAGTAATTAGTAACCTCCTATGCTTACTATGTATGCTTGTATGCGTCGATGTAAGATGTGAAAAAAGTTTCTAATCTCTTCTTGCAATACATTCTGCCAAGAATTTCCCCAGATTTATAACATTTGGGGGTGCCCGAATCTGGTACATTCCTATATCTCATACGTGTTCGAGGGGTTAAAGTCTGGTGATCTTGCTGGCCTAGGAAGAGTATCAACATCAGGAGGCCCTCCAGAGACATACGAGCTCTAAATATGGGGATTGTCACTATCTTGTTGGCACTAAATGTCATGCCTTTAAAGTGTAATAGTAACAGCAGCAGTTTGCCACCAACGTATAGTTGATATGCTAAAATCACACGCAAAATGACTAAAGGCTAACTGTTGTTATAAGAGATAGTATTCAAAGCTATTACAATAAAGGTAATACCTGTATGACTTTGTAAAAAATGAAGTTTGATTGGAGCTACTGTCCCCTTCACATACTAACCCGATGGATATCTTCGTTAAGACTGAAGTGGGATTAATCGTTTAACACTATACGATGACAGTCTGTTGTCAACTATGATGATCGGCTACGATACCATTCTAGATGAATGGTTAAAGACAGGCGTCTTAAAGGCCCCTGAGTGCGCAAGTGCCGTGAGACAGTGGAAAATACCAACATGTGTTATGGAATAGCAGATAATGATGCCAATGAGGTAGTTCGCATCTGCCACGTAATCATCCTATTTTACCTTGCATTCGTGTTCCTAACCCTAGCTGCTAAGCTTTCATTCTGCCAATTTCTTTGGGGCAATAATTATTGCAAGCACTTTTGTACAATCATGTACGTACAGAACAGCAGGTACTCCATTATTTGATATAACCAGCCGGCTTCTGACATCCCGCGACTATACATGAACGAAATTAAATTCGGTGCGTGTATTTCTGCAGCTAGACTGGAACTGTATAAAAAAAGTACCCATTGAAAACTGCTTATTTTTCTCGATATCGATGTTGCAGTATCAAAGAAACATAGCCAATAATCATTAACGTAGCTAGACTCCTGAGTGGGCCACATATCAAAATTTCTAGTACACCCTTTTTGGGGGTCCCTTAATATATTAACAATTATTTTACTCACGTATGTTGGGGCCCCTGTAGCTTGGGGGCCTCATATCATTGATACGGCGGTAGCTACTCCCCTGTCACTAATGTTGCTAGGACGTTGTCGAAGACCTTATAATAAATGGGAGGCGTTCACATAACCGGGATGGGGGAGTTGGATGATCATACTAAACCGCCATTTTTTAAACTTAGGGAATAGACAGATGATTGTAAACAATCTGCCTTTTAGCTTTAAGCCACAATTAACTCATTGAAATGACATAACCTACAATGAACTTTATTCTCCTAACTCCCGTAAAACACCATAGGAAAAATTTTTAAGTGCTTTTGGATTTAACAGCAACATTCCTCTTAACTCAACACATATAGTCTTTGGTGGCAAATAATTACAGAATCGAGCGTAAAACGCAATAGATTTGCTTTACAATAATTATTCACTAGATGTCAAGCTGAACCCACAATGTCATACGAATAGTAGATGGGAGTATTGATCTGATTCTTGTCAAAAGACAGTCTCGATTTTGAGAAGTATTCATGAAATGATTCATTGTATATACAGGATTACTGAGCATTTGCACAAAGCGTTTACTTTGTTGTTAAAAGCAGCCGTTCTCGAAGTTTGATATGCAAACAATATGTATTAATACGCAATTAAATAGGAAAAAAATTGATTTTTGAAAAAAAAAAACTTTTAGGGGAAATATTCATTGCAAAAACTAAACCATTAAAAATAAGTTAATAAAGCAGATCTAGAGATTTATTAGGGACGTAAAGTAATATTTACTTTTTTAAATGAAAAATGTGTTACCCTTTTCTTATGAGCTTCGTTGCTAGTAATATCGGAAAAGTTAACGCAGTATTATGTATACTTTTTTTATAACTGATATTTAGCACATTATGGAAACAATAATAATTTGACAATATTAAATTTTACAACAGCGAAAGCTTAATTTCTTTCAAAATAAAAGAATATATATAGAGAGATATTCTTTTATTTATAAGAAACTAGCCTTTACACGCCCGCTTCGCAGGGTATTTCATGATGTTATATGAATATGTACTGTTTATATATATATATATATTATTAATATCTTAGTATTAAGAATTCGATTGTATTGAAAAATATTCATATAATTCTTGATTTAAAAAGGACAGAACACTTCCAAATTATAACTTCTAAAATTGAAGTAGAATTGTATTTTACTCTCTCGTAACCTCCTGCCAAATGGTTTTACACAAAACCCATTTTTAGTGGATCTCTACTCAATAAAATAAACATGCTTGACAAATTTCAAGTTTAAATCAAAGAGATCAAATACGGATCTTTATTTCAATAAACTCCAGTAACCACCTTTGAGAGTCGATTTCTGTAAGGCCCGTTCAACAAACCCGCTCAATTCAACAACAGATACATACATACCAAATTTCATTACTGTAGGTCTAGTAGTTCGAAAATGGGCATTTTTTTTATCAAATACTCCGCAAAAGATTCCTTCTCCCTCATAGGAGTTGGTTTCTGTAAAATCCTTTCTTAGCGAATTTCCATTCAACAAAAGTAACATGAATACTAAATTTCATTACTGTAAGTAGTAGTTCGATAACAAAAAATTTTTTATAAATAATTTCCAGCAACTCCCGTTTAGCCCCCCCCCCCAAAAAATAAACCATGCCGACAAAATTTCAAGTCTGTACATCTAAAAATTCCAATACGGTAATATTTATCTGTAACGTCCCTTATGCCCTCACAACGACCTTTCGGTTCGATTCTCATAACGCTTTTTGTAGCGGATCTCTACTTCATGAAATGAGCGAGCCTATCAAGCTTCTAGCATATAGGTCTAATAGTTCAAAAACGGGAATATTTTTGTATAACGCCCTTAAGCCCTCGCAACGCCCCTTGAGGTTCAATTTTTGTAAAAACCCTTATGTAGCGAATCTCAACTTTATAAACAGAACAGGCCTACCAAATTTCAAGTTTGTACGTCTAATACTTCAAAAACAGGAATATTTATCTATAACACCGCTTAAGTCCCCGCATGCCTCTTACAATTCATTTTTCACCAAACCCCCTTTTGTAGCGGATCTCTAATCTTTGAAAGAAACATGCCCACCAAATTTCAATTTTGTAGGTCTAATATTTCAAAAACGGAACTATTTATCTCTAACGCCCCTTAAGCCTCCGCAACGCTCCTTTAGGGGTCAATTTTACTAAATCAGAAACCTTCGCGGACATGCGTCCAACCATTCACCAAAGTCTCATCACAATCGGCTGAACGGTTTAGGAAGGCATAAGAGATACACACACAGCACACACATTGATTTTTATTCATATAGATTTATTCATATAGTATTTTCCACAAATTGTTACAGTAGAAAATAACAATATATAACGGAAAAATGAAATGGCCAATTCTGTTTAAACTTGATGGAAATTTTGCTCTTGAAGGTTGGTTATCTGCAATGAAGTATTGCGTCATAGCGTTGTCTCTAGAAAACAAGGCTAATAAAAAAAAAGAAAGCAAAGTTCATGAGATAATATTTTTCCTTTACCTGCCGTTTATAAAACGATTTTTACCAATTATTAATTATTTCCATCGCCATATTCTAAGCATAAGCGCATTGCTAGTTGACGCTCACAGTTTGTCTTATTTTCATTAGCTTAAATTAGATCATTTGCAAATACGTGGGGAACACCTTGATTTGACGAGCTTTAAAATATGAGGGATTATTAACATCACACTTTTAAGCAACACGATGGCTATTGACGATCCTCGTAATTTTAAATCATGGTCAAGTGGCGAGGACGACACCTTAACACCACGCCAACACGAGGACTTTGAGCCACGACAGATTAAATGTGCATCAGCCCCTATACATGGAAATTTTCAGTGGCACTAGGAATCGAACATACGACACGCTGGGCACTAGTTCATGACCCTGACCACTAGGCTACCACGGCCTAGTGGGATATAGTAGTTGCTTGCATGCCTGGAGCGTTAGTGAATCTGCCTCATTAGCAAAATGTTCCCGAGCAACTGCAGGCAAAGTGTGTTAAGACTAAAACATCAGACAAAGAGCGGATCTAAAAGAACAAATTGTAACTGTCTGAGTAATTAATGTGATCGGACAGAATGGAGAGTTCCTCAAATTGCGAAATGAAACAGAAGGGTTACAGGGCAGCCAATTGCATCAAATCTTAATTAAGGATAATATCAGAGTATCTCTGAGAGCATTCAAAGTAGTAAGATTTATGGAAGCCGAAAGGAAATACGAACACTTCAGCTTTTTGTACCAAGTACCGTAAAACGTCTCAAATTCGTTCAGGTACACAAAGATTGGAAGGTGGACAATAGGAAAAAGGTAATGTAGTCCACTTAATCCAGTTTTAAATTACATCATGCAGATGCGCAAGTTTGGTAGAAACAGCACTAACGCGTTGACCCTTAATGTATTGCTGCAACATTTCAAGCTAGTTGAGGCAATGTGATATTTTGCGGAATGTTTTCCTGACATGCTTTGGCTCCTTTATTTTGTGAACAAGGACATTTGAATATGAAATCATACCTGAACATTGTTGCTAATCAAGTACATCCTGTAATGCTGATGATCTATCTCAAAAGCAGTTGGTACTTTCCACAGGACAATGTGTGTCCTGAACTAGTTCTGGTATTGTACAGAATCGGTTTGAGGAATATAATGGAGACTTTGCTTTATTGAGTTGACCTTCACAATTCTCAAACCTTAAACCATAAAGAGTTTTTATGATGGAGGGAAGATCCATGAAATATTAGATTTACAACCATCTAATCTCACATTATTGGAAATTGTTTTTCATCAAGCGTAATCTCAGATTTTACAAACAACTTATAAAAACATCGCATAGTTTCCATGCCCATAAGAAAACCAGTCTGCTAAAGGTGAAAGGTGATCCTAAGTGATTTTGTCTCAGTGTAGTCATAATGAAATGAACATTTAGTATAACATCTTTAAATTCGAGAGAAATATTCTAACTCCACGAATGTAAACTTTCAGTAATAAACTACAAAGGAATGTTATTATAATAACTACGTTAAGTAACTATTTTTGGAGCATGTAAAAGCTTTTATTTATGTCATAGGAATATCTTTTAGTCATGTCATCGTGCGAAAAATAAAAATCAAAAGTTATATTGAGAACTTCCACAGTAATGGGTTTTTATTACAACCGGTGGGTTTGAAGCTACACCGAAATATGAAAGGATGACGAAGTAAATATTTTAATTTGTTATTCTTTCAATGAATTTACTAATTACTTCTACTGAAAAAATTTGAATCCTTATTGGATCGAGTATTGAAGACCACTTTGATCTGCGTCATTTTAAATTGTGTTATTCTATAGCTACTAGCGGAGGACGTAGAAATTTTGATTCCCGTAGCACAGAAGGGGTGTAACCTTTCCTGTCTCAACACTTTTACCACCGCCACTTTATATATAATTTTACCTTCCGTGTAAGAAGAGAGTATTTCTATTACACCCGAAGTGCCTACAATTGTATCACAATATTATCACACACACAGCCAAGATATTCACAACCAAAATCTCTGAGCTATTGTGTACCAGAAAAAGCCCCGTTTTATTTAACATATCTACCACTTCAGATGACGCGAGGGCCACGGTAGTCTAGTGGCTATGATCACAAACTCGTGACCGATGTGTCGTGGGTTCAAGTCCTGGTGCCACTGAAGACACGCCGTGTAGAGGAGGCGGATGTATGTTAAATTTGTCGAGCTAAAGGTCCCAGGTGGCTAGGTGTCGTCCTCGTCACTTGACCGAGGCTCAAAATTACGAGGTCCGTCACCAATAGCTCTAAAGTTGCTTTATAGTGCTACGTTAATATAATCTCTCTCTCTTTCAGATGACGTTATCGAGACTGAAACTTACCATCAACCGGTTAAAAATGTGACAGTTTTATTAAAAAGTATCTACTCAGCCTTAATGGAAAATGTAGATGAATCATGTATTTTTATGGTGAGTATTCCATTTTTAATATTAGAAAAGCACCGTCGAAACCAACGTAGAAAACACTCCTTACGTTTCATGTGTGAAATAACTACAGGCATAGATTCACTCAAAAATAGAAGCAGAATAATGGAATTCCGTTTTGTTTTTCACCTTTCGAGTATTAAATAACAAAGTTTTGTGTGATAAAATAACCTGTAGAAAAGAACTAGAGGAGAACCCTGAGAGATATAAATAGAAGTAAGCGGAATCTCTGTGTGCGAGTTCTTTTCAAAGGGCTCTAGGACCAAAAAGAATAAAAAAAAGTTTCCTCTTATTGAGTTAGACCACCCTTTGGCTCAATTCATTCCATCAAGCAAGGGGGGAAAAGAAAAAGTTGGCGTTTTAGCGAGTTGACGGAGAAATCCTATTGGCTTGTGGGAAAACCCTTGGGATCGCACTAGGCCTTTTTCTAATCTAACCGATGACAATTTTATATTCTGATCAATACGCAGGGTGTGGTAGAAGAAGTCATTTGAATAAATTACGACTGCTTTTCCCGTATGCGCCGGGATACTGGAGTATCTCTTGCGTTCAGTGCATCACTTTTTTTTTCCTTTATTTTATTTTATTTCGCCCGTTTTTTTGTTTCCATCTAGACTGATAGATCTTTTTTTTTTCTCTCTCTTTTTGTAAATCTTCCATTAGAGTGATCAACAGAAAAGGACGATATAAATGATGGAAATTCGAGTGTAATATTTTTTGTGATAATTAAACTAATAAATTATTGGTTTTTATGTGTAAAATACATGTTCGTAGATATTTACATGTATTTTTGGGGGAGTCAAAGAAACAAAAATGCTATCATTTTGCATTTGGCGACTAAGAAATTCTGTGAATTTCTAAATCTCTATGATTAACCTTTAATTTTTTTTTTATTTTAATTTTGAAACAAAAATTCAAATTACAAGATATCTTTTTCGAAGAAGAAGCATAACTTTACGTTAGAAGTTTAGTATATTTAACCCTTATTTCATAAGTTTAAATAACGTTATTAATGAATTGATAGGGAAAGCTAGATAGTGCTTGCCATTCTACTTAAAGACCAGTTAAAATAGTAGGTAATTATAAAGAAAACATTTTTAATTTAAACATGAACTATTTATAATTAAAAACTAATTATAATTAAAAACATTTACACTCAATTGAATTTATAATAAACAATACTAAATTCTCGTGTCATCAATAAATTTGAATGAACCAAAATTATGAAAAACAAGATTTTAGTTGCACACACAAATCTTTCTTCTCTTCTATGTAAATGGAAGCAAACGTTAATAAAGCTGAAAGAAGAAAAAGAAGACACTAATAATACGAATTTATTTTATCTAGTTTTCCAACAAACATTCCTTAGAGGACAAAAGTTAAAATTTTTAATAGTTAATTAGAATAACGTGTTCAATCTCTCCTTTTCTATTTTTATTTGAAAGCTTATTTTTCCAGTTGCGCTTAAATACCTTTCAAAGTGGTTTAAATTAATCATATATCAAAATTTACTAATGTTTTTTATTATTATAATAAAGGAAGTCATTTACACAAATAATTTAGAAATGTCTAGCTTTTTAAAAAAATTATTAGTTATTCTTAAAAATACAAAAAAATTAATAATAATAATTAAATTAATAATATTTCAGCATATTTCACACACACACACACACATATAAATTTTAGGTGGACTTAGCTGTATAATTTTAAGACTTAGTTATCAAGCTCTCTATAAAATTCTATTAACTATTTACAATGGTGTTCAAAATGAAGAGAATTTTTAGAATTTGTCGATTATCTTTAGAACTACTGGAAAGGTTTTAATGAAATTTGGTACACATATAGGGCTAATGTATTGCAAAAATAACCATTCAACAGTTAAAATACACACGCATGATCATGCGTAACACTCATCCAAGTCAGAAGGTATGAAACAGCAGTTGCAGAATATAAGTAAAAAATTGATTAATTGGGGGTATGGTACTCTCTTTCACGCCTCACACAATGATTTCATACTGGAAATAAAGGAATTTATGATATCCTATGATAATTAATACCACTCTTTAAGCAACTCAGTTTTCAAGCCTTGGATGGTCCTCGGAAGGGTTTGCGAGGTGCAATTACCCTCCCCAGAACGTCCCAGGCATGCACTATACGGGTCCCTTCGAAGAATACCCTCACTTTCCAGAATTCATCGGTCAGATGAGCTCTATGTGCCTCGCCCTGTCATCCCCTAAAATAAAATAGGGGTCGACTGCACCCGTGAAAGGGCTCCAAGACCTCATCCCTATACCTCACGGCAGACACAGTACTTCTTGCAAAGACATAGCGGTTTGTGCGGCCAAAGTGATGTTATTGTAATGGTTGATTTCTCGGACATTGAAGGGCAGTTAGAAGATCTTTGGCTCTCTGCATATGAAAGTATGACGACGATAACATATTGGAGAGAACCAAAGGGACCCGCTACCTGCCTTCCAATGTCCGATAAATCGACAATTACAATAGCGAAGGCTTAATGGTTTGGGTTGGCATCACTTCGGATGGCCACACGCACCGCCATGTCTTTGCAAAAGGTACTGGGACTGCTGTGAAGTATAGAGTTGAGGTCTTGGAGCCCTACATTTGCCTTTTTACGGGTGCAGTTGCCCCCTATTTTATTTTAATGGATTACAGCGCGAGGCAAATAGTGCTCATCTGGTCGATGAATTTCTGGAAGGTAAGGATATTCATCGAATGGATTGGCCAGTTAGATCTATAGACCTCACCCGTATAGAGTATGTCTAGCACGCTCTGGGAAGGGCGATTGCAACTCGCAAACCACTCTGAGAACTATCCAAGACCTGAAAACAGAATTGCTCAACGAGTGTGTGGGATTAGTTGTCTCAGGAAATCATATAAATTCATTTATTTCCAGTATAAAGTCACGGTGTGAGGCATGTTTGTTTGAAATAGAGGACCCATACCCCCTATTAACCAATTCCTTTTTGTTATATTCTGGTACTACTGTGCCATACCTTCCGACTTGGATGAGTGTTACGCACGATCATGAGTGTGTATTTTAATTGTTGAATGGTTATTTTTTTAAAAATTATATCAGCCCTATATACGTACCAAATTTCATTAAAATCTGTCCAGTAGATAATTATGTAGCAATTTAATTTTGTTTTGTGCTTATCTTTTCTTTATTTTTAAAGCTATCACTTTTATGTCCGGCGAATAACGCGCGCCCGCAAATTTTGATCTAGTTTTTGAGTTTAAAAGACGTGTTATATAACAGATTATACACTAGGTATATATATATATTCTTATTCATGTATTTAATTATAATTTAGATTTCTTTTCCAAAACATTCCCAGTCACTATTTTCCACTCCTCAAAGACGTCTTTTAAAATTTTGAATTACATTTCGGCAGCACTTTACATTAATTACCCACACGAAATCTACACGAATTAGAAAGACCAAGAACGAAATGGAATACACCTAAAGGTATCTATCTTAAGCATTCACAAAATATAGTTAAGAATTCACAGAGGCAGATTCCAAATAAATTGTTTTGGCAAGAGTGCCTATTTCTCCAAGTCTATGACGTCACCCGGATGATTTTTTCCCTCCCTTCCCTTTAGTGTCTGAAAAGCAAAGGGAAAAAAAGGGAAAGAACGGAATCGCATAAAGGCGCAGAACCATTTGACGTGTATCGACGTCTGAAAGGCAACGTTATCCGATGCCATTTGGAGTCACGCTGGGCCATCCCGTGGATAAGAGTCTTTGGCAAGTGACCAAAGCCACATGATGAAGCACTTGGTCTATTCGTTCGTAGATGACCTATTTATACTTCTTCCATCTACTTCCTCAACACAGAAGAGGTTCGCTTTCTATGGAAGGGAATACAATGTACCTTATTGGGTTCTTGAGGGTTTATTGTTTGGGTATGGGGATTGTAGATAATACAAAAAATGGGTAATTTTTAGATGAGGAACATTTAAAATAAATTCAAAAGACTTTAAATGGTTTTTAACTTCCTTGTTTTTGAAAAGTAAAGAGCTCGAAGGCATAGTCTCTTTGATTCTTTTTTTTTTATCGCAAATGTATCTTATTGGGATCTTGAATCCTTAATGATTGTGATTGAGGCTTACAGGTAACGGAGATAATTGATCATTATTAGATTATGCAGACTTAGGAACTTATAGACTACTTGAAACAAATTTTATCTCCTTTGGCTATATTTTCTGGAAAAAAGAAAGTGTTCTGTTTAAAAATCAATCGATTGCTCTCTTTCTATGGAAATACGATGTGCCATTTAGGATTTTTAACGCTTATTATTTATGTATGTGAATAATTATTCAGTGCATCTAGAAAATAATTCAAGACAATTATAACATTTCGGGGTAGATCTTTTTTTAAAAAAAGCGCTCGCTGAAAACTTTGTTGGGCATTGCGAAGTTTGTCGCGATACCTCCTCTTCACGTTGTTTGAGATAGAGATTTCGCTGATCGTCAGTAGGAATTAAGAAGCCATTATATTATATACGAAAGAATAAATAATAGATGTTCAAAATAGTTCACTTTTTATCAAATTAAACGTTAGAACTAATTACTTGATGTGAGACGAGACAAAATAAATAATAAGAAATGACGGGTACTTATATAAAATGAGATGTAGCCCCAGAAACTCACCAAAGAGAAATCCTCCTTTATCTTCTAATAGCGATTAAAATTCAGGAACTCACTATAGTGTGGGTATATTGTCTGCATAACAACTATTATCATCCACTGATTTCTTACATGCTATTTAGTGGTGACGTTCATTTGTGGTTTTGAGTTGTTCTAGCTCAAAGTGCTAATTTGGCTGGATAGGGAAAAATCCCGAGTTAGGGTGGATAGACTTCATGGATAACCCATTATTACAAGTTTAAATAACTTTACATTAAAATAATTGTGGAAAATATCAATCTAGACACATACGCATACACAAAGAAATATCTCAATGTATTCTGAGTTTTTAGGGAGATATTGTATCTAAAGCAGCGATTCTCAGGATATTCAATATCATGGACTGGTTGTGAGAGTGACATTTCTTTCAAGACTTTTTCCAACCCTCAGAGACATTGACAAGAAGAATTGTGGGTGACCTTAAAGTATTCAGACTTATTTTCAGATTTTATATCATTATACTAACATTAACTTGTGACGGATCTATACGCGTCATTTTACTAACCCTCTTGGGAAATCGTTGGTCTATGACTATCAACAATCCTTTCTGAAGAAGAAGCCGTGATATGCAGATTAAGTCTATTATATATAGTATAGGTTTGCTTGCTAATGATATAGTTAGATAAAGAGAGATAGAAGAGAGATAGATAAATAGATATATAGAAAGATATATAGAGAAAGAGTTAGTTAGACAGATGGAGAGATAGAGAGTTAGTTAGATATAGGAGAATTGATGTTTAATTGAAGTTGTCAAGAGACTGAAATATTAAGAAGTAGACGATAGGAAAACTAAATAAAGTTCAGGTATTAGTCATATTGATAGCGCGTATTGGTATTTAAATTATTAAAGAGATTTAAGTGAAAATTGGTCACATAGCTACTGTGTAAATCATTTATTAAAGTAGAAGATTTTTTCATAAAAAGTGGATCAATTTATTAGAAGTATTTTCCGAACACGCGACTCTCGTTACAAAATCCCTGCTCTCTATTTGGAAACATCTCAACCTAATTGGTTATTTGAAATTTGCCTGTGTTAATTAGTGTGCTGAATAAATAATTAGAAAATATCATGTCGAGTCGTCGTTCACTTCTTCCCACACCTTTAGCCGGGTCCGAGAATAGAAATAGGGGGTTACAAACTAACTTTAAACCTTTTTCTACTTAATTTTAAAAAAGTGATAATATTTCTAGAATTGCTCTAAAATTGATTTATGGGAGGAACTCAGAATCAAAGTACAAAGTAAAACTAATTTTTTTTATTATTTTTGCGCATTAAAGATCAAATACTTTATTTTCCCCTAGAAAACAAGATATAAATTTTTACGGATTACATCCATTTTTTTCCCCTACGTATTCAATAAAAGTATAATATTACATTAACACTGCACAATAATATTTATTTTTAAAATAAATATTATTTATTAATATTTAAAATATACCAAAATTGCTAATTACATATTTATTTAACTAGCTGGTATACCCGTTCTTCACGCGAGTGAATTAAAAAATTAAAGAATACAGATTGTGAAGGATAAAGTAGTTTTTAATGAGTTAATTTTACGTGAATTGCGAATTTAAAAAAAAAAAGCTTTTTGCATATCTCAGCTGGAAAAAAAACATTTATTAAATTTTAAGCTTAAAGGTCTAATAGATGATATAAAAAGGTTTTTTTATTTTATTTATAACGCCCCGTAACTCGCTTGTGGATCGATTTTTGAGAACACCTTCCTAAGCGAATCTCTCCTCAGCAAAAGTAACACATTGTTACAAATTTTGTGCAACTAACGCTTAATATAATGTAAACAATTTATATCTGGATGCATAATACGTTAATATTACTTTCTGTTGTAATTTTTTATGTTAAAATCATAATATGCGCAAGCAACGATGTTCCTTTCATAATAATAGCGATTTAATGGAAACAGCGAAATGTTGGTGATAGAGCCAAGTTGGCATCATTTTTGGCAACCACGTTGGCAACTTGGCGATTAATTGAACGGTGCAGAAGTTGCTTTGCTGTAGCGCCACCTGGAGGGGAGCTGCAGCAAAGAGGATAGCACAAAACTTTTCTCCACGAAAAATACATATACATGCCAGTTTTCATAGTGATCGGTTGAACGGCGTTGGAGTGAAGCGATTTCATATATACAAACATCCATTTATATATACAGGGTGTCCAGCCTTAATGTGACCCAATAGCTAATTTCCGAACCGTTCGGTTTAGATATGCACTTCCAATTTAAAAAATGTTTTAAAAAAGGTAAGGAATGTTTTTACGTGCTTTTCGAACCAAAAGACCCATTTACAAAAAAATTACAAAAATTAATTTTTTATACGGTCCCCAGGTCCTATCACTTATATTTAGAAAAAGATGCAGTACACAAAAACAAAGTAAACACAAAAAGTTTCATTTTATTACGATAAAAACTGGCCGAGTTATGCCTACATAAATTTGAAGCATCTGAGTTGCTCAGAAAAGGGGGTCGTATATAAAGTGAGTTTAGAGCACAGTAATTCACTATCTACAGAGAGAGCAACAAAAAAAAATCATAGAAAAATTAAAACATCGTAGTAAACATCATAGATTGACAATTTGTATTGCGGTATGGCAAACAATAAAAATTAAATTAAAGAAATACAACTTGTACTGAAAAGATTAAAACACCTTGTTTTAACAAATAGCAGCAAAATAATACAAGATTTGCCGTTCAAATTATAGCATAATGTGGAATGATGAGCCAATCATGAATCAGGGGTTTTATTATATCAGAATGACCACATTAACTTAAATAATGGTGAAGGCACGAGACAGGGAATACGTCTATTGCAACCCCCAGTTTTATACAAGCGCTGAACAACACGGGCAATTGTGCAATAAGATGGATGTCTTCGAGTGGGAAATTAAATGGCATAAAGTCTTGCCGCCTCTCTCTTATTTCGATTACACTGCCCATAAAACAGTACCATTTCGCAGTTTCTTCATTTGTATACATCTCGTTCTCCCCTACTATAATTCCTAATATTAGAATACGACTGTATGCAATTGCAAGTGACTGCACAACAGATTTTTAACGTTCGTCATGATCAGCAAAAACGCAGCAAATCAGACTGAATCCATAGCATATAAGACTATTTTTTGGAACTCCTATTGAAATGTTTCTTCGTCCAAAATATATTTTATTTTTTCTACGTTTTACACATACACAGAATAAATTTTATTTCATAAGTACTCAATTATTGTATTATTAACGTATGCTTTTAAATTTTAAAATGATTTACATAAGAGTGACGTGCAAGAGCGAAAGTTTCCTAGCAGAGTTCCAACTAATTTCACTTTGGAGACGGCCCCTTACTAGCTTCTTGAAAATAGCCTAGAAAATGCATATAAAGTACGATTTTCAAAGTTCCATAACTCGGCCAGTTTGTATCGTAATAAAATGAAACTTTTTGTTTTTACTTTGTTTTTGTGTACTGCATCTTTTTCTAAATATAAGTGATAGGACCTGGGAACCGTATAAAATATTAATTTTTGTAATTTTTTTCTAAATGGGTTTTTTTTTGTTCGAAAAGCACGTAAAAACATTCCTTACCTGTTTTAAAACATTTTTCAAATTGGAAGTGCATTCTAAACCGAACGGTTCGGGAATTAGCTATTGGGTCACATTAAGGCTGGACACCCTGTATATAGATTAATATCGGATAATTTTACTATTTTCCATTATGTAAGGTTAGATATAATTTAAAAAGATTCGTGGATAAGTAGTTTAACGATCGATATGCGTATTTCTTATTACTATTACTCACAGAACTGGGTTTCGGTGATTGGAAATCTTTGGGGGGGGGGGAATAAAATTCGAGAATGACTTAGAATAATCTTGAGTAGATAGTAAATAAAAATCTTCTATTTGGTAGTTGAGATCATGTGTTATATAAGTATGTTTTACAAGAAGCACATTAAAAGAAATCCAGTTGATAAATCAAAATTTTCTCACAAATTACTATAATAATATAACTACAAAGGGACGTCAAAGCTACGGTTCAGTAAGACTGCATTATAAAAGGTGTGACAAAAAAAAAATGAGACTAAGTGTGCAGATTGAAAAAAGAGAGGAGTTGGCAACAATTGTTTGAGTGACGTCGTCCCACGTACCTCCTCTATCCATGAGGCCAGTTTTGCTTCAACCGATCCAACCATTTGGGAGTACCTCGTCATTGAGTGAACACGTGCAGCTGCATTCGCGCAGGAAAAATGTCGAGAGAATCAACATCAAGTTTCTTGTTAAACTTAAGAAATCAGCCTCGAAAACATTTCATATATTAACCGAGGTTTATGGAGAGGAAACTTTATTTCGTGTATATGTTTTTGAATGGTATAAGTGGGTTTCAGGGGGAAAGGACAATGTGGAAAATGATGAACGTGCTGGGCGCCTAAGGTAAGCGGTTACAGACCAAAACATTGCCAAAATTCGTGATATGAGTGGGTTTCCACTCCCATCAGTGGTCAATCTGTTAATCAATACTACTACATAGCCGTACTAAAAAGAGTCCGGGAAAAAATTAGGAGGGGGGGGATGCCAGAATTGGGGAGTGATGGATGGCTGTTGCACCAAGACAATGCACCTGCTCACACGATCCTATTTGTCAAGCAGTTTCTAACCAGCAAAAACATTACTGTGATGGTGCATCCTCCTTATTCACGTGATTTGGCCCCATGCAACATTTTTTATATCCTTCAGAAATATCTTGCTTTAGGGGAACCCATTTTACCTCAGTTGAAACGGTTCGTGCAAAAACGGAGAATCTCCTGAAGGGCCTTCCAAAAACTCTTCAGACTGTATCAGCATGAATAGAATGTGTAATGCTAAATAATTATAATTCACGACTGATCTGAACTGAAGCAGTCATGTGTGTGTTGTGTGTGTTTTACACTCGATTTAAAACACAAAGTATCATTCAGTGTGGAATGCTGAAAAACTAAATGAATTAAAACGGAAAATATCGTACAAAAAAAACAGAGGAATCATACAAAAACTCGAAAGTGGCACATATATCCAGAAAACCTAGAATTACCAGGACTGTAAAAAAATCGAAGCATGTGGATGTATCGCATGAATCGAATGCAGAAGTGTGTGAATGCTGAAAGGAACTAAATCGAATGTGATAATGTCACGGAAAACTGATTCTGTACATACAATGATTTATTGAACCAGTCTAGTTTTTTTTGTGTGTGTGTTACACCTCGTATTTAAAACAAGTGATGTAAAGTCAAAAATCAATTCTATTCAAATATGACATCAACCATGAAGTAAATGTGTTGGAAAATCAGCTTTTTCCCCCTTCTACAATTAATGCGAGCTTTGCATCTTTATATTTAAAAGTACTCTGAGACACAATCAAATCGGTCCATTTATGGTTTTAAAAAAATCATAAGAAATTTAATTATAGGACAAACTTCTAAGACTGTACTAATGATAATAGACACGCTTAACAAAGTTCACTGAAAATTCTATGAAAAACGTAGATTTTGGAGCAACAATTAAAGACAGATACTGAGAAAAGGAAAAGCTGAAATCTCTCTTTAAAGACAGCTTTTTATTGCATGATATTTAAAGACAGTTTTGAAATTAGTTTAACCCCTACTGATTTGCGCATGCCCAGTAATATTTAAACACATAATTTATTAAACTGAAATCTTTATTCAAATTACTTTAAAATTTTCTGTCCCAAAGTCTTTTAAGTTGTACAATTAATTCTAATAAAAATATGACTAAGTACTTCTTTTTAACAAACTTTTCGGACTAATTGAAGCAAAACTGAAACATGTTAATTTTTTTTTATTCTTGAAGAGCGCGACGGCACCCACACCATAGTCTTACGTACGGTTATCTTCTGATGTGCTAAAGAATACACAAAAGTTTCCTGCGCAACACGCACGTAAACACTTAACAAAAAGAAAGAAAAATATTCTCCCCAGGAATATACGTCTTTCCTCACAAACCATTCTCACAGAAGTGAAGAGAGTTTGTGGACAAATGTCTGTGAAGTGAAAATTTTTATAAAGAAGATACTGGTAAAGTCTTCTTCAAACTTCTCTCTGCTAAGAGAAATAAATTTTTACAGAAAAAAAAAAGTACGGAATAAAAGAGAGAAAATAAAAATGCAACTGCTTTCTCGCCAACATTTCGCCATGTACCGTTTGCGTGTCTTCCTGGAAAAACCGCACAAAATAAATTAAAATTCGCCAGCCAAACGGAGAGAGAGAGTTAATCAGTATGTTACATTTAAATTACAGAAAGTGGCGTTGAGAGCCGAAAGATTTGCATATTTACGATCCGATAACGACTAGAAAAAGGAAATAGTTTTCTTCTTCTCGCAACTCCTGAGCCACGCGAAGGTACACTCCCGCCAATAACTTCATTTCATTTGTAATTTTTTTTTTCTATTTCCATTTTATTTTTTGTGATTTTATTTGTTTTTAGTTTTTCATTAACTGAATCGCAATCCGAAAGGCGTTTCTCCTTGAAGCTACTACTCTTAAATTTGACAAAATTTACAGATTTTATAAGATTGAGAATTAAAGGTAATTGACTTCGTTCTATTTTTTTTTCGCTACTTTTATAAGAAAAACAAACTTGACTTGGTTTTTTTTAGGCGAATAACTACTTCAAAAGGATTAGATTGGACTTATTGGGTGGAAGAGGGATTTGATTATGATTCATCTTAAGATTAGAGATTATGTATTCTTATACTTAGATAAATTAAGTTCGAATAAGTTACAATGTTACTTTTCTAAGTAATTCTAAGTTCTTCTAAGTCGTATTAAAATTTGTATTTAGTTTAAATGAAGAAGTTTCTAAAGACCCCCCCCCCTCCTCCCCGAAAGAAACACAATTTATGTAATTTGTGAAATTTCATAATTTTTTTTATATTTATGACATAAAAATACTAGTTTTCCTATAATCCTTTTTTTATCAAGATATTTATAATTGAATGCACGATTTTCAAAAAGAAAAAAAAATTCATTTCAAATACAGTGTTCTAAGCGCTTACTGAAAAGTCTTTGAAAATAATTCCAACTAGTACCAAATGCAGTAAAATAGTTTATTTTATACTTAAGAAAATTATTCC